>WJFB01001255.1:0-34752 GCA_009870185.1 Pygmarrhopalites habei
AATAATATATAATAATTATGAAAGCTTTTCTGCAAACATACACACGTACAATTATTACGGCATTTACATATTATGTATTTTATTAACCACAATAAAATACTTACTTTAACATTATGAACCAAAACTTTAAGGAATCCAGTTGGAAGCATGTGTCTGGTTGCTTTTGCGGTCCCATAACCAATATTGGGCATTAGATATTGACCCTTAAATCTCCTTCTGACACGGTTGTCAATACCCTTGGGTTTTCTCCAGTTGTCCTATACGAATGATACCAAAAAAAATATAAACATCAACATTAAACTGTAATATTTGATTCCAAAATACTATACAAACTAACTAAATAAAATAATATACAAACTAGATAAATTTTTATACAGGTAGAACATGAATATCATTTTTGAAAAAAAGAAATACGGTAAAATGTGTGACTCTAAGAAATTAAAAACAAAGGTTCTTCTCTCTCACCTTAACTTTGACATATCGGTCAGATTGATGGCGGATAAACTTCTTGGTCCGCTTTTTGATGAGACGTGGCTTTTGGGCCGGTCGAAGAGCCATTTTATGACAAAATGTGACCAAAGTTGTCAACAATAATCTTGAAGACCACGTTGAGTCGGTTAGTAGTAAAAGCTGCGACGTCGAGCGGAGGATTCAAAGTGTATTCTCGATTTGCCCCGCAATTAAATCGCTAATCACATTTAAACTAACTCTACTCCCTTGTCACATTTATGTCTTGACAGTTGCTTTGTAAGACTGATCCCGTGGACAAGTCTAGCTAGCGAAGGGAATTACGTGACCTCGTGTCATCCGAAATAAATTATTGCTCTGTCCAGGCTCTTTCCCGGGTACTACACTCTATGACTTTCCATGTGCTCCGAACTTCAAGTTATCAGTTATTCTGTTTTGTGAATCCAAAGGGAGAGCGTCTTGGAAATTGGTCGTAAATTATTTTGAGTGTTTGAGAGGATTAAGCACATATTTCATTGTTAGTAACTGTAATAATAATGCAAAAAGTGTCAGCCACCTTTGCAGACGTCGTGAAGCAAGGAGAAAATGGACAGGAGAAGAAGGCTTCCGTTGCCACTTTTGTTTCGGACGAGGAGATATACGATGAAGAGGAAGGAGTAGAACGACAAGAACAGTTTGCGTAACAAACATACATTTATTTTCTGTCCATTAATAATACTTTGTAGTCAACGAAAACTTGATGAATGTTAGAAGGAATTGTGATTGCATCATTTTTTCTCTCTCTCTCTCTATCTTTTAGAAATTCAGTTTATTATTCCATGGGAAGAACTCCGCCCTCGAATTCTGAAATTTCCATGAATCAAACTGACCCGATGTCTGCTGACGACGCTTCTGTTTCTATTAATAATAATAATAATAATATGGAGGATGAGGAGGAAGAAGAAGAGGAGGAGGAGGGAGAGGAAAATATAGTAAATGGTAATATTTCTTTCGATACCTCTTCTATCTTTAATCAATCCGAGCTAGACATGGCATCCATCTCTGCTCTCATCGGTGGACCTGGACATGAGGAAGACTCTCTGGAAACCTTAATGAATGTCAGTAGCTGTAATAATTCAGCCAATGTACACGATGCCTCATCATCCACGAACCTCAATCTTGTTGAGCAACATAGTTTAGATTTGAAAGGTGGGGGTGATGGTCCGAATGTTGACGACGAGGCGGCGGATGAGGAAGTCCACAAGATTACCGCTAACTCATTCCTTCCAAACACGGTCACGGAACTTGTTGCTGCCAATGGAGTCAAGGTTTATATTGTCGGTACCGCTCACTTCTCCGAACAGAGTCAAAAGGATGTCCGAGAGGTAAAAAAAAATATTTTCAAGTAATGAATTTTGGTCTTTGATTATGATGATGATCTTTGTCGACTACATACTAATTCTTTTCATTTCCTGTGAAAATCTTTCAGACGATCCAAAAACTAAAACCCACCCTGGTCGTTCTCGAATTATGCCACAGTCGCAGAAACATTATGACATTGGACGAAGAAACCATTCTTAGAGAGTCGGCTGACATGAGTCTTGGTAATGTGAATTCTAATTATTTTACATTCATAATTTAAAATTCTACTATAAATTTAAATGTCTACAACAAACTCATATTATTTTTCTATTACGCATTTTGGCTATTTTAGGAAAAGTTAAAGAGGCAATTAATCAAAGTGGAGCGGTGCAGGGCACACTCCATCTACTTCTCTTGTCCATGTCAGCACAACTAACGAAGGTATTTCATTCATAATTATTATTTGATGACTTTACGTAGAAGGAATTCTGTGCATCACTAAAAGGTATTATATCATTTTGATTAAATACATAAATAGAAACTTGGTGTGGCTCCTGGCGGCGAGTTTAGGGCGGCTGCACAAGAGGCCCAAAAAATCCCCGGTTGTATTTTACTTTTGGGTGACAGACCATTTAAGGTGAATACTATTTGTTTAAAGAATTATTTTCATTGTACTGTATGGAATGTAATATGTGAAAAATGACTAGAACTTTAGACTTTAGTTTCATATTTAAAATGTTGATTGTTGAATCCAGGTGACATTGTCAAGAGCTCTGAATGCTCTTAGTTTGGGTCAAAAACTAAAACTGGCATGGCAGTTCCTAACTTCAAATGAAGATATCACGTAATAAAACTTTGTTTGAATTAATATGAGCTATAAGAATATAATATACGTTAATAACAGATATTCCCTTTGTAACACTATCATTTTTACTGCAATATAATTATTTACTTTTGCTTGTTTGTAGGAAAGACGAGATTGAACGTTGCAAGGAAAAAGATCTTTTGGAAAGAATGATGATGGAAATGACCGGAGAGTTTCCTGCCATCAGTCGTGTCTTTGTTAGCGAACGTGATACTTTCATGGCTCACTCACTGTGGCTAGCGGCCACTTCTACCTCACATCATAATCATGGGGGACCAATCGTAGGTGTAGTAGGGATGGGACATGTTGCTGGAATTGTTCGCACCTGGGGTACAACTACAGAAGAACAGATAGCCGAGTTAATAAGGTAAGATGATTGGGTTAGGTTATGTTTAGGTCTAACCTTGATTCTAACCTAGCGTTTTGAATTACAATCTGCTTGTATGAGTTTAAATTTGGAGTGTTAATAATTTGATAAACGTCTGATGGAATTTAAAAGCCTTTTAGGATAGTTATACCAATAAATAATGTGAATTTGTTATTTTTTTGTCATTTTCTCAATAGTATTCCTGAACGAACAATGTTGTAAGTAGTCGTTTCAAATAATTATTTCACATGTACAAGATTCAGATTATTTGTAAACAATTGTTTTTACATGTATCTTATTGATGATTATTTTTTTCAGAGGGCAAGTTGTGACTACCACCATTAAAGTAACATTTTATGCTTTATTGGGTTACGGAGCTTTTAAATTGACCCAACGCGTGTTCGACTTTCCACAAAAAGACTTGATCCATTCTGCTTGGAGCCGATTGCCTCGTATTACGTATTCTCCTCTCAATTCTCGTTGAAGACATATTATGAATTCTATTTATGGTGAATTAGTATATGGTGTGGAATAAAGAATTACGAATAATGAAAATTATAAGACCTAAGATAATGATCAGAGTATTTTGTTTTATTTTGATTTTTAATTTAGAGAAAAATGTCATTTGGCATGTACGCAGTGAATGACTAATTCATACAGAATTAAATGGATGTGACTGGAATATATCTTTTCTTTTGATGTATGTTATTATTATTTTGGTAGACTCGTGGACTTGGACTTTTAACAATGGATCATTACCTACCACAAATAGTACATATTGTAAATATTAGCTGACAAGCCTTCTGTGTGTACAAAGGAACGCATGTAAAGTTGCCAGTTAAATAATAATACAAACCTTTATAGCTCCATTAGCTCCCGTCTTAGCCGTCTCAAAGGCATCCAGTGTCTGTTCCAATGTATAGTTGTGTGTAATCAATTTTTTGACATCAACCTTCCCTGAAGCTACCATGGATAGTGCTGCAGGGTAACTGAAGATCAGAAATTGTGAATCATAGTTATATACTAATAAACTTACTGCAATGGAGTTTATATCAGTTCTCTATATTTACGACGTGAGTTAGAAAGTTGAGAGATTAGTTCACCCTTGTAAATGCATACAGAGGAAGGTCAGGAAGGTCAATTTAAAAATGTTAGTAAGCACCCCCAGTTTTCAGATTGGATAAAAGTTTTGAATTTTGCAAGATTAAAAGGTCAAGGTGTTAGTCAGTGCAGACTTTAATTGAAGAGAAGATAATGAATCATTTGTTAGGAGATTGTCTGCGTAGACTAGAAAGTCGGAATACTTTCAAAATACAATATTTTTATCTATTATGTAATATAATATAAAGGGATTCAAACCAATTCTCGTAGCGGAAAACTCCTACGATATCGACCTGGAATTGAAATTCATTTAAACTGAGTAAATCCGATAAATGGAAGAGTACATATCCATGTTGTAAATAAACCATCTAAAATTTACCTCTCTGGTGGCAGCGTCTACCAAGGGGACAGTGACTTCCGGTGGAGTGTAGCCGACCAACACAACTTTTCCACCAGACTTTGTGGCCTAGAGAAAAACATTACTTTTTACAATTAAATATTATATATTAGGCACATAAAGTATGGAGAGTACTCATACAAGAATGGCTGCTTGAATGCTGATCTCTGCACCACTACATTCGATCGTCACATCCGGTTGTTCACCACCCAACTGATCCACCACTTTCTTGGCCAAAGTTTTCCCATCAAAAGTCCCGTCAATGTGAATGGTTTTCAAGTCTTTGTCCAGCTGCGTTTTGGCAAATTCCAGTCGGTCAGCCCTCACATCTGTAAATAAATGTATAAGCATGACTTACTAAACGTAAGTAGTACCTAAAGAATATTCAGTTCAATTAGAAGAATGTACTTATTTTGGTGACTTACCAGTCATGACAATGTTTGAGGCTCCCTATTTCATCATAAATAAATTGTACAAATCCAATAAGTTTGTAGGTGTTGCACTACTGAATGTCAACTAACCATGTAACGGGCGACGATCATGTTAATAAGTCCGATGGGACCTATTTAAGGAAATTTTGTGTGATATTTCACAACTTGGTTCATAACTTTAATTTTCCTAGTAGAGCTTTTCAATAACAAAGTTTTTCAATAAGTACCGGCTCCAGTAATGAGAAGGGATTGACCCATGGACAGTCCAGCACGACGGGTCGCCTTGACTCCAACGGACAAGGGTTCACACAAAGCCCCTTCTTCCAGACTGACATGGTCGGGGAGTCTACATTAAATGCATTCATATTGTTGAAAAATTTTCATTTGACTAGAGCTTCCTTTTGAAAACTGACAATTAGACTCACTTGAAGCAGAAGTCAGCAGGATGACAGTAATAACCTAATCAAACAATAATTACTACATCAAGTTTGCCCTCATACTGTTGTTAGAAATAATTAACCCTTTTGAGCCAAAGTAATTTTTACGAGAAATGTTGCCACTGGTGGGTGGAGTGGCACAGAATAATTCATCCGGGCACAAATGATATTTTCCAATTTTACAGTAGAAACAATGTCGGCATCCTACTCCAGGTTCAATGGCCACTCGGTCCCCTACACCAAGAGTCAAAATAAATGTCAATACTCTCGGATGACCCCCAAGGGATAATACAAAGGAGAAAAGAGTCTCTTCACAATAAGTACAAATTTTGTCAAAATTGTTGTTAAAATATAAAATTACCAGGCTTCACATTTGTCACATTTGCCCCGACCTTGACCACTGTCCCACTAGCTTCATGACCTAGGACTAAGGGATCGACGACAGGGTATAGTCCATCACCACCGAGGTTCCCCTTTACCCAGAAGGACACGTCTGAGCCACAAATACCGATTGAGGCCATTCGGAGTAAAACCTCTGCAGAAATAATTGTGTCATTTTGTATCCCCACAAGAAGCCAGGATAAATAATTACGACTACTTTCTCACCATCATCTTTAGGCTCCGGGATTGGTCGTTGTTCCTAGTGAATGTGAGGTAAGTAAATTTATTGAGTTATTACTTTAAGGACAAATGTGACTGGAAATTTAGAAAAAGACTTATTATTACTAGTCTCAAGTCTCCCTTCTTGTACAAAACTGCACTCAAATTGTCCTCGCCCTCCAAGTTAGTCCCAGTCATGATTGCTCAAAATTGAAATGTAGTCTCCGTTTGGAACAGTCTGCTTCAAACTCCCAAAATAAAGTGATCGATTAAATGGTCATGAAAATGAATTTGAGGGTGAACATTACATAACCACAACTATATCTATATTATTATTAGCTTCCCTGACTCGTGTTCCTAACAGAGTCAACACACAGCGAACGTGGAGGAGGAGGAAACCTTGAACCTCGGGTTAACTTGATACAAGGTCTTCAGTTACAAACCAAGTGAATATTTACACAGATCCATGGACTAACCACAACTCAGAGAAAATGATTATGGATAAAATATTATGAATGACAATTTTATGTAACAACCCCATTCCCTCTGAACTAACATCTTGATAACTGAGTCAACTTCAAAACAAACATTAGTTACCTATTCTGTGTAAGGTTGCTAAAATTTTCATTATATCCATGCTTTCTAACTACATCACATGACGTAAATGTTTTTAGTCGCTAGTAAGTGAACCAATATGCACTAATTATAATAGAACGTAAATACGAGGGATACTTTCTGTACAAATTCGAGGACAACTTCAGGTACAATTTGTCACCCAGAAAATGGATTCCGAGTAATGCATTATTTTTGGAAACAATTTGTTTAGACATTTGATCTGGGGAGATTTGGAAAAATTAGAGCAACCAGGAATGAGTGTAGGGACTCTAATGTCCCTCGGGTGACACACGACCCTTGTGTTGAGAAAGTTCATGTCACCCCCACTAAAATCAATTCTGGATTTAAATTACACAATAATTAACGTCAAAAGTCTTGTACTTGTCAAAGTCAAAGAAATGGCATTTCAATTTCCTAAAGTCGTGCCTCAAGGACTGGGTCTGCTTGTCCACACACACACACGTGTGTGTGTGTGGTAAAGGCAGTTGGACTTTTAATAAAGGGAAGGGTGAGTGTGACGTGGGACTGTTATGAGAATGCATTAAACATGGACGAGAGTGAGGAGAGTCACCAGAAATTTATGTGATTTTTTCCTCTGTCCTTTCTTCCTTTTCTTTCCTTTCTCTTGGAAATAATAAAGCCACAGAATAATAGATCCTGATTCTATGCAGGGAAAGTCTACTTTACTTGCCACCATACCACCCATGTAAAGGTGCGGCAGTAAGGAAGAACAATATCCATCCAGAGCAGTACATACTGGGTGTGTGGATAGACATAGGACGGAGTGGAAGATGTCAAGGAGGAAAAGGAAGAAAAAGCAATTGATCATGGGACAGTTGGGCCATTGTGTATTGACTGAGTATAAGAAAAGCCAGTTGATCTTGATAGCATTGAAAATAGAGAAAATGCCATGGCAGAGACTTATAGCTTCACCGTTTCTCTAGGCTCCCTTCATTCGGAATCCTCATTTCAACTCGAAAAGGAGAATCTTGTGCCCATTGCCAAGCCCCCACCCACCCCACCCCTCCTTATAAACTAAAAGTCCTCGTTGTCCTTGTCGTCATCGTCATTCCCCCTCCCCCACCCTCCCCCTTGAATTGAATACAGTCAACCAAAATAGAGACTAAAATAGTCGGCTGTATATCGCATGTCAAGATTGTGAGTGCGAGTTCCAACACACAAGACATCCACATGTAGGCTAAATCTGTGTCTTTTATATGTAGCATTGATTTGGAAATCCATGTAAACGCTTTCCCTGATAAATATCCACAAACACGCAGACTAGATTCTGGGGCTACAACCGAATTTACATACATGTACATCTCTCCCTGTATGTACGACTCGCATTTAAATTCAGCATCGCAATCACGTTTCTATTTGACAATCCGAAACCATATCTTCTGTGTCCCTTGTCTGTCCTCCTCTGCACAACCAGCCGGAGTGTACGGGTGGAAGGGGACGGAAGACGGAGGACGTATTGCCAATAATAATATAGGAATATCACCGATTCGACACTCTGTAAATTCCTTGTCTTGTATTACAATGCCATCCTCCAACTTGATGGAGAGAGCGGGAGAAAGGCTTGCCTCCTTCACATCCTGGAGTCGGGCTTGGTTGAAAGGACTCTTACTCCGATTCCCCTGATCAAACCAGAGGCATCGGCAGGGACAGAGGCAGGAAGGCAAAGTTTAAAGTCGACAAGAAATCACCGTCTTGAATTTCACAGAGAGAGAGAGAAAAATCCCGGTGCTCTTCTTCTTGTTGTTCCCCCTTGCAATCCTCCGTTCCTTGACTACCAAGGCAGCGTACAACAGAGAACAGAGTACTGGAGAAAGTAGAACGAGATTGGATTTTATTTCCCAATGCAACTCCTATACTCCACCGCCCCGCCATCCACTGCCGTGTGTACTGATGTGTGTTTGTGTGTGGCCCTCTTTCTCCATCCCAATCACGACTCTCTCCATATTCTGCACATCCACAACTCACCCTCCCTACCAGAATTAGAACTGTGTACAGTTATGCAGCCATCCTTTTTCCATTCCAACATTTGCATCAACCTACTGGTGGCTGGGAGGAGGAGGAGAACGATGGTGTAACAAGAACCACCGCATCAAGGAGACCACACAATCCTCATATAGTATACTCTTTCATTTTCTCCCCTCCTCTCCTCCCCCCTGGCGTCCGTCTCAGCCTTGACGACGACTTCTCTCCAGCTCACATTCCAAATACCAAAAACTCTTCACATTTCATTCATACACACACACGCCAAGTACAAAGGGAAGAGGAGAGAGAGCCACTCTCCTTGATGCATGATGCATCAAGGAAAAAAGGAGAGCACACACACACAAGTCTTCAACGAGACCGCCATGGATGGCTAGAAATTAAAATCTCTCTCCTCCACGACACACTATTTCCTCTTCCCCTCCTTGTCTTCCAGTGGAGGGGGTCCAATATGCACACCCTCATCTTTCTGAAAAGGTTGTCCTTGTTCCGGCACGGATTCTCTTTTTGGTTTGCTCAAGACACGAATCTCTCTCTGTCTCTCTTCACGAATCACAAATCCCAGGGAGGGAGTTGAAACTTCATTTTTTGAGGAATTACATTGGTGGGAGGGGGAGGGGTGTCAGGTGTCTGGTGTCACAGGGAACCCAACCAAACAACCAAACAACTGGCAATTTGAAAAACAACAAACCAGTCAGTCAGTCCCCAGCTGATGTCATTGCCGAACCCGATATCCCCGTCCCTCTGTTTGTCTTCCTCTCACTGACCAACTTTCCCTCCTCTGCACAAACTTTCATCCATTTCTTCTCATTTCATTCCCAGTCTTCTCCTCGCCATTTTCTCCTCCAGGATTCGGAACCACCTTGTGCAAAAAACAATTAACAGGACACACACGAGTCTGAGGACGATATTTCATTAGAGTACTGCAAACAAAGATATTTGGAGGATGGGAAAAAATAAATATGAGGGGAATTTACTCAGTTAATAAACAATTCGTTGTGTGATGTCAGCCGAGAGGAGAATGGAAGGGGCTGGAGGAAATGGGGAATTCCAGTCCATAGATTTGGTTTAGAGTGTCAACAGAGGATGACCCCTCCAAGAATTTGATTTAATAATCATAAACAGGGGATGATTATATGATATATTTAGTTGGACACGGGAGGAGGAGGTGGAGGGGATATTCACAGAGAGAGAGAGAGAGAGGTAGGCAAAAGTTTGGTGTGTGTGTGTGCATGCAGTTAGAATTTGACGGTTGAATTGATGTCGAGAGTATAAATATGCATCAAGGAAAGCCTTTGATCCATTAAAGGGCTCCATGAAAATACAATAAAGTGTAGGAATGTTGGGCTCAAACGGGAAAAATTTCAAACCATCACTTCATAAATAAAATAACCCACCACCACCATCACCACTAACAACAACAACAACACACACAGCTCACAACAAGGAAAAGAGCCAGCGTCAAAAAAACTTTTATCTCAGGGAACTCCCTTTCTCTCTCGCCGTCTCTGTATTACTTCCATATGTACGACCGAAACTCCCCTGGAATATAAAAGTTGAGCCGGGCCAGGACAGAGGAAAATGGAGTGAAAAGGAAGAAAGGGGAAAACTTTGAAATATCATGTCAGATAGATCGTGTCATGGGATTTATCCAAAAAAATATTGATAAAATATATCACACTCTCTCCTACCCTCCTTCGCCCTCCTTGAAAATAATAATAATGTATTTTTCCATGTCTCCTCCGAGGCATAATTCATGCACCTACATTTTCTTACTGGAGAAGGACAACAAGGGCAGAGAGAAGGAGAGGAAGACATGACTTTTGATATGGATATAATTGTCTATAAATATTTTTATATTCCTGGAGAATGATTGGTACAATGTACATTTATGCCGTTCTCCATTAGGCGTCCTTGCAGATCCAAATAAAGATGTGAAGATCCGTTCCGTCCTCGTTGGAGGGGGCATTGATGGATCGTGAGTGTCTTGGATGGAAGTGAGGCTCTGTTTTGAAATGCTCTTCCCTGAAAATCCATCCGAGGAGAACATTAGTCATGCAACGTCTCGACGATTCTCATCTTCATCCTCCACGACAACATCTTTCAATGGATCAACATTTTTTTATTATTATTATGATTCTCAGCTTACACCAACCATTTTTCACTCCCCCTCCCCTTCCCCTCTTTTATTCCCATTACATCATATAAAATTTGATTAATTTTAACTCTCACATTTTGAGAGTAGTCCTGGAAAATACCCTCATCCCCATTTGTACTCCCTGCTTAGCGGGGTCATGCCCAACAAAAATATAAATAGTCAACGGATTAAAGTGGAGCACACGGGTCGCTCATTCCCCCTCCCCTCTGTTCCCCCTTAAAGGGGGATTTATGGATGCAATGAGGTCGGGGATAATACATTATTGTACTGGATATTGACCAATGGGGGATTGACTTTATTTTTGAAGAAATGTACTGCCACGGATGGATCGGGAGGGAGTTAAACTTTTATTGAATTATGTGAGTCGTTTGAATTTCCTCCGTTCTTTTGTTTTTCCCTTCCACTTGACAAGGCATGAATGTGGAAGGGAATGCGAGAGACTTTCTCCGCGTGTATTATCTTTAATTCCGTCATTCATCCTCCCTCCCGTCCCTACCCGCCCTCCATAATATATTGGTGGACTACATAAGGCACAGTCCGGTCGATTGTAGTAACCTTTTAGGAAAATGAAAAAAATGACCAATAAATTCATAAGAGGAGGAGGGAATGTGAATGTCTGCTCGGATGTAAAGTCAAAAAACAGTAGGAAAAAGTTAAGTGAAATTTAGTTTTCTCTGTCCATCATTCTCTCTCTCTCTCTGGCGATTTCAACTGTCAATAAAGTTAAATGCCAAAGTTTTCTACGTGTGCAAAAAATGGGGAGAAACAGACACATTACATTGAGTATATCGAAAAGAGAGACAGAGTCATGAAGAAATAAAAAAAGAGAGAACATTTCACTCTCTTACAACTTGTTTTTTTTGTTTTTGGAAAAGAGGGGGGGGGGAGGAGGAAGAGGAAATCATGTCCCTGTCTCAAGTGTTTTTCATTAAATATGTATTCACTCATCTATTTTAAATGTGACCATACTCTCCCGGTCTGTCACATATCGTTCATAACTTTTTTTAAAACACTCCGGCTTATTCAATTCCATCCTTCCACTCTTGTCATTTCCTCCGAGCTTCTCCAGTCGATACTCAAAGGGAACCACAAACAAAATCATCCTGAGGAGATTAAGAATAAATTATTTTCTCCCTCTCCGTGTCTCTTTCCCCAAACATCAAAATGAATGAAGAAAAAATACGGGGAGCTGAGAATGATGATTGAATTGATGATGATTTAAGGGGGGACGGGGGAGGGGAGGCGTTGAAACAGATTCATTTTGATGGGGAGTCTTGGGAATGATGATGTGTATAAATCGTGTGTAGCCAGTACAACGGAGGGACCTACAACTCAAGTCGGGGATTCCATGTGGAAAAGCTTAGTTATAAACAAATAAATTTGGTTGTATTGCTCCAGTCCAGGGTCTCCATTCCATGGAAGGTTCTTCCCCTCTCTCTTTGTGTGTGCGTGTGCGTGTGTGGTGGAGTCTAATAGCCCGTTCGTTTGTGTGGAGGTAAGAGGATGGGGTTTCTCTATAAAAGTCCATCGACAAAGAATGAGGCTGAAGACAAGTTCCTTGCCTTTCGCTCCCCTCAGCCAAAAAAGAGAGGAATGGAGAAAGGGAGAGTGAAAGTGAGAGTGGAGGGGGAAAAGTTGTAGTCTTGATGGGTTATGAAAGGGAAATGACAAAAGCCATGAGAAAGTATATTTTTTTGGTGAGAGGACACAAACCCATTTCGTGGAATGAGGGAAGGAGGGAGAGATATTTTTTTGTGTATGAAATATGTGCATGTGGGCATGTTGCTATCCTGACACACACTTACACACACACACACACACACACACAGACAGCAAATTGAATTCACTCTCTGAAAATATTTCTCTCCGTCCCTCGTCTCCCTTCATGTAGAGCAAATCCTTTAAAAATCCACTCCAAATCCCTTCTCCGGCTAATGCATTCAGATAGGGAGACCAGGAGAAAGGAGCTTCCCCCGAAAAAGGGACCCAAAGTCAAGACACACACACCCGGAGAAAGTCAAAACAAAAATGTTGAGCCCTCTTCTTTCGTCCAATGTGGAAAAATGTTACAGGTATTCCCTTCCCTCCTCAGAAGAATCAACTTTTACTCAGGTTAACCCACACAGTCATTTCCCTCACTGAAAAATTGTCAACTCTTCAAAAAAGTTTTTAACTTTGTCCAATTTTTTGAAAACTCCATTACAGGCTATGATTTATAAACTGAGTGTTTACTGTGCAGGGGTTGTTGATGGGAGGATGAAGAAGTTCCTCCTTCATATAAAGAGCTTTAAAATAATTGACAATATTTTTCTTTTCCCAGAGAAGACTAATCTTGGTTGGTTTTTGGAAAACAAAAAAACTTATTTCCCTTCCTTGATTGAGCAATTAAGCTGCTCAAATTGATTGTGATGATGATTGTTTGTGGGGAGAATGATCCAAATTTGATTGCCTGTTTCAGAGAAGGGAAAATGAAAGGGGGTGGAAGTTTATGGAATTTGAGGGGAATAAAGGGGAGGTTTGAAATGGAGACAAGTTAAAAAATGGGCTGAAATGGATAATGAGAAATGGGTAAAGTTTATTATGTTTGAAAGTTGATGAAAAATCCGAGGGAGTTGATTAAGAGAGTGTGCCAGGACGCGGCTCACGGTCACACTCCGCTGAGTTTGTTTTGGCAGAGAAATGGCTCCCCCCTCCCCCCTCCCTCCTCCTCTTCAACAAAAATTTGGAGAAAGATATTTCTACGAGATGAAAGATGCGATCCCCCTTCCTCCCTCCCTCCCTAAGAAAGACTCTCTACAAAGGCCCAGTGGAGAGAAAGTGAGGAGGGAGAAAGCAAATTCTTACAAAGTTTAAGGGGAAAGTGTATGAAAGTATAGAAATTGGAGACCTTCTATGCCACCTCATAGACTGGGATATTGACGGCGTCAGGATATTGTTTCATCGGAATCAAAGTATTGGCATTGCGGTATATTTAATAGTATTAGCCGGAACTCCTAATAAAGACGCGGAGAAAGTGGGGAATGGGAGGACGGACTTGATGATGAATGGAATGAGAAAAAATGGAATGAAGAGATACGTATGACTGTCTGACTGCGATGGATTTTTACTCCAAATGTTCAACATTCTTATGATTAAGATGGAAGTCATCAAATTTCTTTTCTCCCCTCCCCACTTTCTCTTCCTCTTCCTTCAAGAGAGAAAGAGAGAACGGGAGAGTTGACCTATATTTGAGCTCACTTATTTAAGTAGCCAATGGATTTCTCCATCCATTGGCTATGCCATCGAATTGAAGGATAAAGAAAATTTCTTTCAATCAAATTCCCAACAATCTCCCCACTTACATTTCTACATGGCCCAACAGACTCACCCTCCACACTGTGTGTGTGTGTACGTCAAAGGAGGAGGAATGGAATTAAATGAAATATAAGTTGCCACAATTCAATCGAATGAAGAAGAGCCTCTCTTTCTCCACTTCTCGTTCAAGGTTCTAGTCGGGCTGTCTGTCCGACTCACTGTCTGCCTGTCTACCTGCCTCCCCCTGATCAACTGGGGAAGAGCAAGACATATTTTTTCATACTTACGTACACACAAAGTGAAGATTCCCTTGCCCACTTCCTAGGGCGGTATTCTTGGGTGGCCGGAATGAGGATCGCCATGGCACGGACAGGAACAGAAGGGGAAAATGTGGAGAAAGTCGGGGGAGGGATGACTAAAGATGTTCCCCGTGACTTTCTCATTCCGTCCTTTTGTACTTTTCCTGCTGCTTCTGCTGTACAGTGGGCTACAGGGAGTGAGGGAAGGGGGAGGCGTGGAGTTGTAACGAGAAGTGAACGTCGTAATCCTCTTTCCAGAGAATGGGCAAGTTGAACCTCTCCCTCCCTCCCTGAAATAGGTCAGTTGTGATTTGCGGATCTTAGACTAATCAATATAAATTTTCTCTAGTTGAAACTAACTTTACTAAATCTCTCTCTCTGCTCCGCTATTATAGTCTTCCCAGCTATTATTATTATTATTAGCCCTTTCACTGTGTGTGGAGCAGACTGTCCAAGTCGAATTTAGTCACAGTTTTATCAGACATCTGAGCCATTCCTTCCCATTCCCTCCACTCACCTATACTCGGAAAACGCTCTTGACAGAGAATTTAAGACTTTTCTACGTATAAATACCTTTTCTCCTCTCCTGAAATCAGATCACAATTAGTCGTTTGACTTGGCCCGACTCTAGACCTTTCCCTCATACCGGGAAGGAAGAGGAAGTCTCTGTGGACTCCACGCCGCATCTCTCTCTTTCCCTGCTGCGTGTGTGTGAACACATTTCTTCCCCTTTCCACAAATGAAGATGAACATGTCGTCCTTAGACAGAGCCGACGTTCATACACTGACTGTACTCCAGTACATTTCAAACTAATTATATTTATTGACTTTCTCCCTCTCTCCTTGACTGGACATTTCATCTCCACATATTTCCACTCGTCCTCGCTTTCTCCTGGAAGAAAGGAGTCCACATTCCAGAGGGATTGTAATTAGAAAAACCCCTCACGAAAGAGGGCGGGTGGGGACGATGAAGGGAAATGTGGGTTTAGGATTTGGAGGAGGAGAGATGAGGATGCTAATGGTATGAGAGCGTAAAATGAGTTTAAATGGTTTCGGTGATGCTGATGACTATTGTCAAATTGTTGAGAGGAGGAGGAGAGAGTGGGCTGGGAAAAGCTCCAAGGAAAATAAGAGCAAGATTGAAAAGTATGGAGTCATATTCTGGAATATGCCAGACAGAGAGAAAGGGAGAGGGAGAGAGGAGGCTCCGCCAAATTAAAATGGAAGAGGATTAACTATATCTATTCTCAAACTTTTGATTCGAGAAAATTGCAAAGCTTCAGCCTCAGCTGCCGGGAAGAAAAGGAGAGTTGAGGAAAATCTGTGTTGATGTTCCCCTGCCGGAGTACATACCCAAAATTCCCCTCCTATCAAAAAACGTGAAAGACACTCCACTCTGGCATTACATAAAGGAGGAGGGGAGGGGGAGGGGGAGAATCTCTTAGAAAATGAACAAAAAGAGAAAAAGATGAAGGCGTCGAGGGTTCACTAAAGTAGCCTCGTATGGGTTGAGGAAACGGCGAAACGTCTATTTGGGACTGTTTCTTCTTAACACCGAAAGAACCTCTTCTTTCCCCTTCCCACTCTGCATTAGAGCCAAAAGGGGATTCCCACATCCTCCTCCAGCCTTCGCTCCAGCTACTTAGCATTAGTAATGACATGGCTATATACCCCTCCATACATGTACGTGTACACAGAGCAACGTGTGTGGAAAGAATGTTGGGCCATGAATGCCAGGACGAATGCTGTGCCTCCTCGGGGGAGGAAAGCCAAGTAGATGGTGTAGTAATAATAATAATAGGGAATAATAGGGGAGGAAGTGGAGGGGAGAGAGACGGAAGGAAAAAGAGGAGCTCTTTCTCCTCCTTCCCCTCCTTCCTTTTCGTTTCGTTCGTGAGTGTGTGTTGTTGAGAGTGTGGTGAAAGCAAAATGGAATTAGAGACTCTTTTTGGATGTAATTATAAGATAAGACGGAGACGGAGGCAGTCCCAGCAATAATAGAGATCAAGTGAAATAGAATGAGAAGCTCAAGTCTCTCCTCCACCACATGGCCAGCATTACACACCAGCCCCCTTCCTCCTCCCTCCAACTTGTCTCACACTTTCACAGTCCCCCTTTTTTCAATGGACTTGAAATGGACCTACCCAAGAGCAACAAGGCGACTCCACACAGTCTCTATCTTCTCTCTCAGCTCACACTCGAACAGAGAGAGAAGATTTAAAGCCAAGAGACTCTTCAATAGAAACCATCTGCTCGCTCCTAATTTGTCTCCACTCCCTTCTTTAAATAATGTAAGCATTTCCTCCTCCAATATCTCCCGAGGAATTAAAATAACAATACGTTGGCCAGGGAAAATACTCACCCTCCCTTTTTGTGCATATGACTAGGATAAGAACTGCAGGGGAAGAGAGAGAGAAATCAGCGTGGTCACATTTTTGACTTTTTTTGCAAAAATTCCCACAAACTTTTATGGGGCGTAATGGAGAGCATTAAAAATTATTATTTTCCTCCTCCCTCAGCCCCACTAATCCAAGTTTCTCTCTCTTTTTGGGGAAATAGAGAGAGAGTGGGCCATTCCCCACATCTGCCCAAAACTTTTCACTATCCATCCAAAGAGTGCACAGCTTAGAGTCCAAAAGAAAATCTAGAGCTTCCGTCTTGTTTTTTTCTACTCCTCCTCCACTTGCAGCTCTTGCATCTCCTCCTCCTCCTCCGTGAGGATGTAGGCATCTTATCATCCCGTGATGAGTCTTACCCTCATCTCTCCTCTCCACATTTTTCAATTTTAATGTCCGTCCCAGTTCTTTCCCTCTCTCCACCCTAATTTATGCAATTAAACTCCTCCAGCCACAGGAAAAGCTTTCCTCTTTTTCTTGTGTACCATCAAAAAAAGTGTACAAAATATCCTTCTTCAAAAGTCCTGGTTGTGGTTGTGGAAGTCTGGAGGAGAGAAAGTGTGACTGAAATTTTATTTCCGCTTCACCACAGATTCGAATCCCGCCATAGAAAATATTGAATGGGCTCAATAGGTGGGAAATTCTGATAAACTCTCCATTTTCCTTTTGTCCTGTATTTGGGCTGGAAGAAAGAAAGGGGCCAAAAATTTGAGACTTTAAGAAAAATTCACAGTTGACTGTACGCCAGGGGAAAATTTCGGGTTGTGTAGAGGGATTGGCAACGGTTAAATTGATTTTGAGCCCAGAATTTAGCTATGTCTTCCTCTGGGGAATTGGTGAGTGGGGAATGGACGGAGATTAGAAAGTTTGAAAAAACCCGGAGAGTGGATGACCTCTCAGTCCATGTTTGTATATTACTTTGGACAGATCCAGTTGTTGGCCAGTCAGAAAATTCTGTTAGCTTTCCACCAGACAATTTTCCCTAATGGTCAGTCCACTTCCCTTCTTCTTCTTTTTGATGATGAGGGGGAAAGAAATCCAGAGAAAACAAAACAAGTAAATACTCGTCTCGAAATTCAGATCTATCCCTCTCGAAGGGGAACATTGAAAATCAGGGGAAACTGAAACCTGAATCCCTCTTGTGCGGGTAAGAGGGAGAGAAGAAGGAAGCACTCAGGGAAACTCGTCCTAATCAAGAGAAGAGGAGGGTGGCTTATCTTATTTCCTCTCAACTTTGAGAAAATTGTTGTGGAGCACAACAATGAGGCATCCCCTTATCATCCCATAAAACATTTACCTCACCTTCCCTTCCCCTTATCTCCCCCTCGGAAAATCCAAAAAGAAAATTTGTAATTAGCCAAAACAGCCACAAATCTTGAGCTCGCCTTTTTGTTCCCCAAAACTTTTTTCATCTCAATTACATTTCCAGCTTTCCCTCCCCCATAAATCCGACAAACTTGACCCGAGCTGAGAGTTCAGATTAAACGTGGAATTGGGTGAAATTTTTAAAATAACAAAGACATTGATTCACTTACACTCTCTAACAATTTAGTTTAGTGTGGCTGGGCCAACTATATTTTTTGAGGAGGGGAGGAGTCAAAAGAAGAAAGTAGTTAAGAAAAAAAGAGAAAGGAGAAAGAAAAGGTTGAAGGGGTTAAGCTTGGGGGCACATGAACAGGAGAGAAAGGGAGGATGGTGGGAATTTATGAGTTTAAAACGGATTTGGGTTGTTGTCAAAGAGGAAGGGGAGGGAGGACTTGGAACGTGGGAGATTAAAGCTTAAATAAGGGCTAAGAAGAAAGAGAGAATGGAGGAGAAGGGAGCAGCAAGTTGGTTGAAAGGAAATGATAAACTATCGAGGAGAAAGGTAAAAATAAAGCTGTCAAGGATGCAAGATTTGTTAGGGCACAAATATCAAGGGGCCTCGCTACATAACCAACGCTACGTCGCTTCATGGAATCTCAACAAGGAGCCTCTTTCTCCTCTTCTCCTCCTCTATGAGTGAGAGCAGGGAAAAATTAATGATAGAACTAGGCTCCACACTCTCATCTTCCTACATACAATCCTCCTTCCTTCTATGTACAATTTTACTCTCATAAAATACACCGCCACTTTCCCCCTCCGCCCAACATATGCCCCCACTACTCCCTCCCGGAGCAAACAAAAGGAAGTGTGCTTCAATTCTGGAAAGAAAATTCCTGTAAGAAGAAGAATAAAGAGGGATTGGAGAAACGTTGCGATGCGATGAGGAGAAAGTATTGCACTAAAACCACACAGCATCTTTGGAGCCATGGAGTGAAAGGGAGAAAAGTAAGAGGATGGGATCTTCCACTCTCCTCCTTTCACTCGGGAGAAGGATCACCACAAAAATCTATTGAAAATCCCTCTTACCTTAATGCCAATAACATACAAAGACATTGCACTAGTAGGCACTAGTAGCAGTTCCGAATCAGGATGGAGAAAAGAACTGTCCCGTCCAGTTCCATCCTCGGCTCGTCTAAGCCGCTACTCTCACATTCCTCAGCTCCAGGTGTCACCATGGTAATAAAAATCCCTGTTGAAATACCTATAAATGTTGACCCACTCTTGACTCTGGGATTCGGATTCCAAGAAGAGCAGGGAGGGAGGGGAGGGACGCGTTCGGACGGAAAATTCCGAGAAATTTTCAAGGACAATTATAAAACAATTTATGCTGGGTTATCAAAGGGAGAAGAAGACGCGGAGGTTGTCTCAAATTTTTTTTCTTTGTATAATTTTGGGAGGATCGGAAAGGAAAAATTGGCTAGAGAGTGACGTTCTAAAGGGGAGAGATATTAAATTTCTCGCCACGTGTTCTTTGTCCATAGGTCCAGGTCTGGGTTGCGAATGTTGGGGTGACGTGTTGAGCATTTCCAATGTGGGCACACACACACACGCTTATCGCCTGCAGTGAATCCTCTCCCACAAATGCATGGATGTATGTACGAGTCAATGACTCAGTATTCACAATGAGGAGGGTGACTACAAGTCGGTATATAATGGTAATCGGGAGTGTAGCCCTACATACTCCTAACTGAGATCTGTGTGTGTGTGTGGAGGAGGGAGGGCTTGTACAAAGTCAAAGCCGACTTTTGAAAGTAGGAGGAGGAATGGGTTGCCATGTCTGAATTTTCTTGCTTTCTCACAAGTCCCATAGCATAGCCATGGGACGGGAGAATGTTCCTCCTGCCCCTGTTCACTCAGGGATAAGTTTTTCCGGTAAAAAATTGTGGAAGTAGATGGATGACTGGAAATCTCGAGATACATAACTCTTCCTTCAACTCAGTGAAAAGAGAGAAAGGAGAGAGAGAAAGGGAACCAAGAAAAAAGTTTGAGTATACAAGTCTACCATGCCTTTCTCCCTTTGCTTTCTCCAGCACACAGCAAAAGGCAGGGAAGGCCGTGTGTCTGCCAAGGGAAGAAAAGGCTTGAAAGGACGGACAGATCCTTGCCGTCTTGAACAAAATTGTAAACCAATAGGAGAACCATAAGATATGCACACTTTCCCCCCACAAACGTTCAACCATATCTGTGTCCCACACACACGCACACACACACCCTCTTCATATATTATCCCCATTTTATTTCATTCTAATGCGATCTAGGATTTTAGAAGTTGGAATGCATTCGATGCATTTGCAAAAGTGGAGCTGAAGCGAAAGAGAGAGAGACAAGTTTTCGTCCTCCTCCAAAATATTTATTTATGACTCAATAATTAATTTAATGCTTCCAAACACCAAAATGTGATGATGATTCGCACACACAGAGAGAGTTTTACTCCTTCTTAACTGAAATTTAATAGCACACACTTGGATGTGTGTGTGCGTGTGTGAAGGATGGTATAAGAAAATGTACAAGATTGTTGATTTGATGCGTGTGTGTGGAGGGTAGGGAGATTGCGAGGGAAGGCGGACACCGACTCACTATTTATCACGGCTTAATGGTGGGTAATTATCGGAGGGTGAGTATAATTAAGCTGAGACAAACTTGGCTTGTAGTCTGGGAAATTGAAGCATATTTTGTAAAATTAATATTTGTCTTTGTCCCCTTCCCTCCTCCCTTATCATTCTTCATCCTCAGCCACAGCCATCCCCTCTTCTCCCCCTTGTCTCCCAAATATCTTTCCAAATCTTCCCTCCCCATCATTACTTTCATCAATCTTCCAAATTTGAATTCCCCTCCTTCTCAAATTTTTATATGGACACAAATTAAATCACTACGACTCTTCCATATTGGTTGTTCCTATTCAAGTCAAAACAATCGGAATATTCACAGCGGCGGAAGGAATCAAGTATGAAACAGCATTTCAAGTATATTTTTTACGCACATCTTTTTATATACACAGATATTTCTCCTGGAAACAACAAATATTATCTACATTCATAACTTGAAGCTTGACCGTTTGATCCTCGTCAAAGATTCTACTCTCCCAGCAAAACCATAAAATTCCAAATTCTCATCAAATTACGATAAATTCAAAGCGACTGACTATTTGAAATTATTCTCCTTTGGTACAGACACAATCACATTCTTTCCAAAATTGGTTACAGCTGGAGAGTCAAAATTTCAATATATTTCTTCATCAATTCCTAATATAATTTCTCAAAGGCTTATTATTTCAAAAAGTGTGTCGTTTTCCCTGGAAGAGCCCCACTATCAAAAGGAATGGAGGTGTGAATGAGAATTCACAATTTTATTCTTTAATTTGACAATCATATTGTCAACTGTGCCGATCCAGGACTCAATTTGGTTTGCAAAATTTTGTCTAATTAAACCCGAAAGTTCTTGAACAGCGACAGTCACTCTGTCCTCTCACACGAGTCAAAAAAGAGAGGCTGAAGAGGAGGGGGAATAATTTTTTGGAAAGGGAAATTGAGAGGGGGGAGATTGGTTGGCTCAAGACTCGAAAAGCTGGAAGTTGAGGGAAGCCACAATCCACAATTCGCCATCATCACCCACCCACACACACACACACAAATAATCAGGGGAGGGAGGCAGAGCGTGGAGCATCTGTGTAGGAGCAATCTGCATCTTGATTGCAATCGATCAATTTGGAATTGCTTTGCTTTGGCTTTCCTTTCCGCTTTTCCTTTCGTGGGTTGGTGGGAGGATTCTCCCCAAATGCACATTCTCATCCACATTTCCAACGGACGGATATAGTTAATGGCAATGAATGTAACTCCCCTTCCCTATCACTCACATTTAATGCACTCCCCCTCCAATGTAGCCAGTCAGCTCCTCTTCCTTTATACTTCCTCTCCTGTGCAACATCATCATTTCGGGGAGCTCATGTTTCTCCGACATAATTCTGGAATATTGTGATGCTTCGGTTTTAGGACTCTCTTGGTATTTAAAAGCGGCACCACTCCCCCTCCCTATTGTCTTCCCAACACAAATTATTTGATCATTTACTTTAAAGTGTGTCTACACTTTCGAGTGGAGGGACACCCAGGGAAATCCTCCTCCACAACTTTCCCCACGCGCACCTCCAAAGGTCATCTCTTTAATGGAAAATAATATTACCGTCAAGCTACAAACTTCATTCTGACACACAGTCAAGTATCACACCAACATTCTTTTCTTCACTTTCGCCAAAATCCATGTGCTAATTTCAACTCATCACCAGAACCCAAGTTTAGGCTGGACTGCATTTAACAACCAGACTCCTTTCAAAATGGGCAAAATTTTGAAAGAGTGTGTCTGGAGATGAGTCCATGACAATGACGATTAAGATGAGAGTGCATTTGCAAAAAAAGATGCTCGACCACACAAGCCCCGCACTGTCACTTGCAAATCTTAATGAGGGCGTTCATTGGGTGAGTTGAAAAGTTTTTGAAAACTCACGTTCTCCATTTCCTCCAGTTCCACCCGTTCTCTCTCTCTTTACATCTACCCGCTTTACACTCGTGTGTAATCTCCCTCCCTCCCTCCCTTTTTTGGGAATGACATTTTCAAAGAGAAAGAGAAGAGAGGGGATGTGCCAAAATGGCAATTGCGGAAGAGGATTATTATTAACGACTTCCATAACGTCCAGAGCAGGACCAATGAAAATATTTTGAATGGTTCTCCCTCCCTCCGCAGATTCCAAGGGATTCGGAGGACAGTCGAGAAGAATGGAGTGTATGAATTGAATGGAGTGTCGGTTCTTTTTTGGGGCAACACTGCTCTTTTTGCGTTGTGTGTACGTGTGTGTGTGGAGGGAGGGTGTATGCATAACAACTTTCCCAACTTGAGCATTGATTGAAATATGAGGGAGGGAGGGGGATGAATTTTGGGAGGCTGTTCCACTCCACTCTACTACTCGTAATTGTGAGGGTCGTAAACATTTAGAGGAATATCGACAAGAGCAAAACTCATTCCCGTCCTCTGACTGGGAGACACACGCAGGGAGAGAGAGAGGGCCATTCCCAACATGCACATTGTTACAACTATTAGCGGCAGAAGGCAACTAACGACTCGAATAAATAAACTCTCTTCTCCATCTCGACTCTCAGAAAAAACGTTTCAATTCCATTTCCGTCGTCTCAAACTGAGAGAAAGAGAGAGAGAGAGAAAGAGAGGAGAGTCAAATTCCCTCCACACATGCATCCCCACTCCAATTCCCTCCTATCTCTTCGACTACATCCTCAATTAACTGCCTTTCTTTTTCCACACACTCTCCACCTCCTTCACTTTCTTCGGGAGAAACTCAAAAAAAGAGGACCGCCAATTTTAATTCTCGACTTTCCCTCTCTCACAACAGCCGGAGCAAATGAGTTGTGAAAGGTGGAAAGAAGGGGGAATTCTGGGTATCACTTTGTAGCAAAGTAAATTGTCTTGGATGGGGGAGGAGGAAGAGGGGGACTTGTTAAAGTTAAGAGTTAAGTTATCGTGAAATGGATGTTGGAGTGTGCACAATAGGAATGGAATGGTTATTTGGGATGTGTCGTCGTTGAAATTTATACGACCGTCCTAGACTCGCCTTACAAATCATTTTCCCTCACCACAAACCCCCAACACACACACACACACAACAACAAGGAGGGGACGGCAGACGAGACGAGAGGAAGGAAACAAAGTTAAAGATTAAAGTTAGGGACGGGTATTGTGCTGTGTTAAGTGTATATGGTCACTATTGCGTCAGCAAAAGTTAGCCCACAAGTTGGCGGTGGGCAAGGGAGAGGGACAAAAACTTTTCACCCTTCCCTCCCTTCGCAGAGACCCTGTACCACACCGAAGTCCTCTCTCTACTTTTGGATATTTATGGAAAGTTCAGCAGTCCGAGCTATCAGCTCTCCTTACACTCCACACACACACACACAGAGGGAGAGAGAAGACCTTCATAAATTTGTACCCACTCCTATTTCTGTCATCAAATACTCGTTTTTTGCCCTCCCCCGCGTCCCCCGGTCCATGTTCTTCCCTTGTTTTTTGTTGTTCTATCGGAATCAACTTACTTTCTCCCGGCCATTCCATCGAGTGTCGTAATAAACACCGTCCACTCTGTTTTATGGCAATCGCTATATTAGCCCCTAATAAAATTTAAGTCGATTACACGAGGAAACCAGGACACACACAACCAACGGAGGGACCAAGTGAAAAAAACGGGACAAGAAGACTACAGGATTTTAACATTTTTTGATAGAATATTGATGAGGGGAGTCGGTGATAAATCTGGCGGGCAATGTATCACAAACTGACCCACTCTCTTGTTCCGTCCAGTTGACTCCCACATTTCTCTCTTCAGAGTGGAGGGAACCATAGAACGACCGTACAAGGACGGAGCCAGATAAAAAACTTTGAATGCAGGGCAGGGACGTTTCTGTTGAGACTCTGGACACGAGAACTAAGTGCGTGGAGGAGAGAGAGGGAAAAAAGTTTTATTTATAGTTTTTGTAAGTGTGCGTTCCCGTAGATTTTCCCATTATTTTGCTCTGCGGTGGAGATAAAAAAACTGGCATGGAGCTCCAGCAGCAAACGAGTGCAGAGCAGATGAGGGGAACCTCGAGTTTTTTGACCCATATAATTGTTGTCTCTGTTGTTCTCCCCCTCCTCGACCGGATCTTTGATCATCAACGTGACATCATTAATTTTGCATTTTAAGGGGATATTCGAGAGTGGGTGTAGGAGCTGCCGGGGGAGGGAGGAGGACGGAGGGAAAACACAATTAAAATTTCATGCTCAACGTCTAGCCATGGAAATGAGGGGAGGAAGGGGATGCAAAGGACAGCTTTTGCTCGGGGGCTCCTTGGCTACAGAGCTACAGAGAGAGAAGAGATGACGAGACAATGGAGGGATTGCATAATAATATTATGAATAGATAAAATATGGGTTTGTGTGTTAAATTGTTCATGCAGAGCAGAGGAAATGTCTGGGGCAAGAAGATGGACACGCCATTCTTCTTGATTTATGGTCACACACACAAAATTATAGGCAAAGAGGAGAGGGGGTAGGACAAAAAACAACACACACACACAACAGCTTCCTTCCTTCAACACACACACGCAGAACAGCCGAACTGAGGCTCTCAATTTCCTTTGAATTTTCTATAGGAAGAGGGTAAAAAGGGAGACTATCTACATAAAAGGGAGAGAAGAGAGGGTGAGTGTGTGTGTAGTCGATGGGATGGACATGATCCACGGAGCAACAAGATTTGGCATCGCGATATATAAATAAATTTGTGGGGAAGACGGAGGGGGAGGGATTTTTGGTATAGGTCCATCTCATCTGGGAATTGTAAAGAGTGGGTTGCTCCATATTTTATTTTATGATGCCCCCTCCCTAGTCTCCCTGGCCCCTTCGCCAAAATTATTCATTCACAGCACCCTACCCTATCCCTCCCTCACTCCCACATTTTTCCCATACCCGCAAAATCCAGTGAAGCGTACATCATTCCTCCTGTTCACCTTGATTCTGCCCAGATTGCACAACTCAACCCGAAATGTCAATTTCTTAACCATCCCCAACCTAACCGCTGCACCCAGCCAGAGTTGGGCTCCTCATAAAAACCACATTCCAGAGAAATTGAACCGCACAAAGTTAAGTGGAAACCCGCCTCCCTCTCTCTTCCGACCTGCCATATCCCCCCCCCCCCCCAGAAATTAATCAATAGGGAGTGGTAGACAGTTGAGACACACGTCAGAGTCAATTTTGAATTCTACTCCCCCCTCCATCTCCATTTTTCTTACGATACACAACTACAGGCCATCAAATGTTTTTAAAATCAGACCCAGTCAGATTCTAATTCACTCTACTTTTTTTGAAAGGTCTTTTCATATTCTGAAAAGTCGCAGCATTGACTCCATGCCCCCAATCTTATTTTGGGGTTAACATATTCAGTACTACTCAGAATAATCTCCTCCACCACATCCTCTCCATGGTGGTATAAATGTGTACACTCTCAACACCTGAGACTTAACACTCTCCGCCGTCTGTTACCAGGATATCCACACGTGTCATGTCAGTCTGGAATAAAAACAGGGAATGTGTAGAAATTACTCCTCAAAATCTTTTTGCAGTGGGTGACGAACAGTTTGGGAGGAATCCGAAATATGATGTCGGTAAAGACAATAGAGTGAGCACATGTTCTTTAAAGTTAATTAAAAAATCCCCATTCCGAGTCGGGGGAAGAAGGAAAAGTTGTGTGTGGACTCTGTTGAGGGGAGGAGAGTGTGTTGGAGATGTGTGGACGGAGGGGGAATTGATGAGCGGGGTGATGAGGAGTGACAGCCCAACTTTTTTCAGGATCCCCCAGACAAATACACAATTGGCGAAAGCCTCTCAAGTCTAAAAACGATAACAAATTAGCTTTGGAGGGATTAAATGCATTGCGCGTGGTGTGGTGGAGTCAAGTGTAAAAGGGGAGGGGATGGTGATTGTTTGTCGGTGAAAGATTTACAGTTTGTTCGTTTTCGTTGACTGGGGAAGGTTGATACCGATTAGCGAGTACAAAAGGCCCCCTCCCCCCACCCGCGCGTCTCCCTTTCAGTCCACATGACAATAGCTACAACATACACCGACCACGGAAAGGGACTTGATTTACATCTTCCCTCCAGTCCACTGCAATTCTCCCTCCCTCCTCCTCTCTTGGCACTCTTGGCATGTGAGTGGTCGTGAGAAGAGGGGAATCAATTCTTTTGACTCAATTCAAAGCATTCGGGATTGAATGGGGGATCGAAGTCTCCCCCTCAAAAATAGGAGGAAGAAATAAAAGACAATCGAAGGGAGGGAGAAGGCAGGGGTTCCCCATCGTGTGTGTGTGTGGAAGGGGAGAGTTCCAGTACGTCAAATTGAACAAATGAAATGTATAAACAGACTCCACATAATGATAATAATAGAGGGAGGGGAGCTTAGGAAAAGGAAGATTCTCACAACTTCCCTCAGATGGCTAAGAACTGGACATCTACTCCTGGCTCCGGGTAACAAGGAGTATTGGCTATTTCGTAAGCTCATCCGGAGTCTATAAATTGAGAGAGGGGGAAAGTGTGTGTGTTTGTCCGAAGAGGATTAAGTTGAGCTGGAGGGAAGAGTACAAGGAGGAGAAGGGGGGAGGGGAGGGAAAATGTAGAAATTTCCGCTCCTTCTTGTTGCCGTAAGTAGCTTACTATTTGATCCCACTCCGTCCAACTGTAGCAACAGATAAAATGCTATCTTAACATTCGTGTCCTAGTCTACAAGGCTACTCATACCCACACACACACACTCCCCCTCCTTAAGTCTTGTCCTACAAAATGAACCTACACTCATCTCCATTCCCCTCAACTGTCACGGGTGAGATCTCAGTCTTCTTCCCCTCTTCACTTTCTAATGGACAACTCTCGTCCATTTGATGTAGTACTCAAATTCGTATTAAAATTTACTTCAGAATTTACTTTTAAATGTAGTTCGCGTACTTTTTCAGATACAACTGCTGCTTCCAAAAAATGTTTTTGGTTACAAATTCTCAAGGATTGTTGACATCCCAGTAAACACAATGCCGGCTGAATGCCTATCTTGGCCGCCGGGTCGGCAACGGGCCGACGTATGCAATGCTGGATAAACGTTTATCCAGCCGGCATTGTGTTTACTGGGATAGTCAACTCGATATATATATCTCACTTCATTATCCACATTTTGTGAGTCATCATTAATTAACTGCATGCTTTCAGAAGGATGACGACCCTTCGCCTCATAATTGTCCTTACATAATGAGGCACTCCTTCTCGATTGTTTGAATGGGAAAAGAGAGGGTGATGAAAGTCATTCAGATTCATATTGTTAAACATGATTAATTGATGAGCTCTTCAGGACAACCTTGACTCAGTCCCTCATCCCTAAATCCACATGGACTAAATCAACGTCTTGTGAACAAAGCTATGTATTTTTTTGTAATAATGAATTTTATCCTTCATTTAATCCCTTCACCCTTGAAAGAGGAGCTGGACAATGGAAATGGGGAGAGATATTTGACTCGTCCCTCTCCAACTCAACCTTGCGTTGTTGAGGGGGATCCCCCATCATAAAGTAAAACAATGCAGATACTCTCTCATCCCCTCGTTTACCCTCAATTCTCCGTGTATGTGCTTGTGTGTGTGAGAGAGGAGCTTTGAGCTACATTAATCACCCAATTGTAATTTTTCATGGGGTTCTCTGGTCACTTCCGTCTTTCCTCGTCCTCCTGCCTCACAGCCTCTGCCTACGTCTCTGTCAAGGGAAATATTTCCCAAATAAATTTACCACGTCTGATTTATTGGCCTGAATTTATTTTCCTCTCAAACATACACCCCACACACACACTCTCTCTCATAGCCAGTGAATACATACATTAACTCCGCGGCACGTTTGCGAAACCCAAGCATCCTGCATGCCTCGGATTCTTTGGTCCCTTTCATCACAGCACAAAAGCAGAGGTCCATTCGAAGAAGACCTTTCCCTCCTCCCCAATCTAGCCACTGTTGCAAAATAAATTCACAAACGATTCGGAATTTACACTTCAAAAAACGGTTAATCAATTCAAAAGAATCACCCTCCCCGTCCACACACCCTGAAATCACAACAACCTCAAGCGGAATAACATGCAATTTTGACGGTCCAAATTGTAATTTAAATTCTATGATGTAATGAGCATGTCTCTCCCTTCCTGTTCAGTAAATATTCGAGGCAGAAGGGGATAAATCTGAAGGGAATGAATATTCCAATATTATGACTCTGAATATTCCTTTGAACTCTCCTCCTTTTTAAATATGCAAAAGAGAAAGAGAGAGAAAAGACTGCACACATTATTCTTTACGTCGGTTGTCAATAAAATGTTTTGTGCAGAATTCTACGCAATTTTCAAATGCCAAACAAAAAATTTATTTCATTTCTCCTCCTCCCATTCCTCACAGAAGAGTAGAGCAGAGTAATGGAAGGCTAGCTGGCCCGAATCCGGAATCAAAAGAAACATCTTTTGATGTGAAACTCAGGGAAAGAAAGGAGGGAGTCGGGGGAAGGCCGTGCTTCTGTGGGTCTACACCAGTACAAAGAATGAAAGGAGAACAATATTTGACAATATTTTACTACCAGAAAGGAGACCCACCTTCCCCATAAAGAAACAGACACACACGCAAAATGCCAAGGTCACATTCCCCATTATGGAATTCCAACATCGCAAATAACTTTCTCCCAAATCCATTTCGAAGAACTTCAAACACATTTTTATGCTCCAAATTTCTACTCATTTGCCTTCGTCTGTCTGAATGACGATCATCACAACGATATTCATGTCCACTCTCTCCACTGTACCCCTTCCACAATTATCCCACCTCTGCAAAGATTGCGAAATTTCCGGGACTGAGCTGGGAATCCACGTCAAAGCGAGGATTTTGTGTGTGAAAACTCAATTATGAGGTCACTCATCAGTCAGCAACATCCTGTGAATTTTTATGTGAGAAACCAGAACCTGGAAACATTACACAAAAGTATTTGCGTCAATACATTTCTATATTTTCTTTCTTGCATTCCAACCGCCACGAAATACACAATACAAAGTAAGGAGAGATCAGATCCCCGTAAAATCCCTCCAGCAACCCGCATAATTTCTCTACAGGAACATTCAAAAATATTGAGAAATCTCTACTTTTAATTAATGGTTGGGTTAGGTTAGATTAGGCAATATCAACTTATATTCGTGTATTCAGCTAAAATTGTCAATTATCTTTACGATAATTTCTTTTTCAAAATTTTTAGTTTCCATATGACAGAATTGTTTCTTTTGATTTGAGATATTCACGTTTGTTTGCTGACAGGGGTTGTGACTGAGGTTTACGGTAGCCGATATTTTGAGTTTGGTGAGAGATTTCTTCCTGTATGTGAGTTTGAAAATTCCGGGCTGGAAGCAAAAAGGGGAAAGAAGTAAAAGGGGCTTTGAGCTCTGGTTGTGTACAGGAGAGAGCAGAAAATGAAAAGGAAGATGCAATCGCCAAAATCCTTTCAGAGACTCATCGTCGTTTTCACGATTTCGGTCGTCATCAGGAAACACTACATCTTCTGCATTCAACGCCCAATCTTACCTTTTCCTTGATGCCCGTGCAATTCTCTCCTTCTTTCTCCACACAAATCGTTTCACTTTCTCTCTCATGCAATGTATGTATCTCTCCCACTTTCACCCCACGATTCTCGCATCACATTTCCCACTAAAGTCTAAATAGAGAAGGACGGAAAAAAGAAAGGAAGAGACGCACAGTTGAAAGTATCAAGAAGAACCGAGTTTGAAAAACTCTAAAAGCTTCCCCCCTCCCCTCCACTCTCGGCTCTATCTCTATCTTCCCGAGAAAATCAAATGGAAATTGGATTTTAAGTGCAAAGAACCTCGATTATCTTCACAACACCTCCTCCTCCTCGGGTCGAGCTAATCTCGAACCAATCTAGAGCTAATCATCCCACATTTTGTAATTTCTCCCTCTCCAAGTCTCACCTTTGACATTATAATTTCCCTCCCTTTTTTAAAATTCTCCTCTGCTTGATCTTCAAAGTTTGACTGTGTGTGTTCGGAGCTGCAAAGGATCTATGGTGGGATTTGGAAGGTGATGTCAACGTGCTGGATTCCACAGAATAAACTTGTAGTTTTTCCACAGATATAGACATAACTCCACCACCTTGCAATGAAAAAATGAAGGGAAGGCCCGAGCAGACGGGAATAAAAGAGAAAGGGAGGGAAAGACTTTGAAACTTTTCAAAGAAAATGGGTGACAAGAAGCAATAATTCACTCAAAAACTTTCATTTGAAGAACGACTCTCTCTTTTCCTTCTGCTATTTTCTCTGCTCATTCTTAGCCGAGTGGATTGATAGAATGGAGAAACTACGTTTACTTTCCCCGTCCCTTGTTAACTCCTTATACATACAAAGTATAGAGACTCACTATGGGAGAAAGTGCGTGTGTGTGTATACTCATCTTTATTTATCAAGAAACAGATTCATTTGATCCATCTTTCATTTCCTCCTGCCCTCTCTTCAGACATCGACTCGACTGCCTGGTTTCGAATTCAAATGATGTGAGATTCCTCACATTTTCAAAAGCCACCTTCCACTCCCCTGATCGCTATTCCCATTTACCATGAGTCCTTCACTCTCAGACAGAGAGTGGTGAATGTGAGAGATGGGAAAGTAGGGCACCCGGGTTGCAGCGGAGTGAAGACGGTAGCCCACTTGATATTGTGTTATTTATTGTAGATGGCATGTGGGCTTGGGTGGAGATAGAGAAGATGGGCTGGAATGAGAATTGATATTGTTTCGGAGAGAAATCGGGACTTGGGATGCACGTACGCCCTGCCCCGTCAAGCATAAGAATCCTCCAACATGTTTTCTCATCTTCCTCCTCCCCATTTCCCTTCATTTACCATCCTCCACTTTATTGACATGTCAACCAATATGTCAACCTCGGCCCACATCTCTCCCGTCCATCCGAGAAAACTCTTTCAACTACACGAGAGGGGCATTTCATGCACACACAACACTCCCTAGCATAACGTCCCTCTCCATATTAATTGTCCAGTTCCTTCGACTTTCTCTTGTTGTAGTTTCCCCATTCATTCGATCAAAATTAACTCAATATTTCATCAACTGATTGTTTATAGGCGGAGTATTGTCTACGTTGTTCAGACAAAAGTGGGCATGAAGTATTAATAAAATTCCCCAATTTCATTAAATAATGCATTGCATAGCATCGGAATCAAAATTTCAGTGGATGGGGAAAAAGATATATTTCTCTTCCTTTTCCCTTCTCCTCTGCCCTTCAAAATCTCCTCTGAAAAATGTTACACAATAAATGTATTCTGGGGAAATGAATTCCGAGTCTCAGAAGGAGAGGCTTAGAGATTTTGGAATACACACACACAGGCACACACAGGCACACATGGAGGACTGTGTAGGAGGATAATATAGAAGAGGGTAAGACGTGTACTTTATGTAAGATTAAAGTTTAGCGCAAAGTGCATCACATAATGTAGAGACGGAGAAAGGAGGGGAGGGGAAGGTACAAGAAGAACAAGACAAGATAACTAGCCAAGCATGTGAGTTGCTAGATGCTGGAAAATAGAACGAGTTGAAGAGACAAGGTGAGTCATTTGATCCGTGAAAGTGAAAGTCTCTGTAGGCTCTGCTAAAACGAATTCACGCTATATTCCCCCCTCCTCCTTTCTATCTCGAAGGTCTCAGGAGCAGTCAGGGGACGAGACACACACACACACACACAGAAAAAATGTTGGGTGAAGGAGAAACAGCTCAAGTCATTAAAGAAGCGCGTGGATTTCCCCTCTCACTTTCCATTTGCTCCCCTCCTCCTCCTCCAAGACTACATACGAGGCTACACATTTAAATTGTTTGTCTATACTTTTTAGAGAGAAACAAGCAAAGGAGTTTTACGTCTCCCCCTTTTTCCATCGTCCATGAATAATGCAGAGCAGGGAGAAAGGCGTTTTTTTACAAATTCCTCAGAGCAATTAACTCTGATTCATTCTATCATTGCTTGGAAACCGCTTTCACTTTTCATTATCCACTCCTCCCTTTTCTCCTTTCCTAATATCACATTTCACATTTCAACTTTAACGGAAATTTAATAAATCCAAAAAAAATTCATTTTGGGGAAAATATGTTCTTTAATAAACACTGTGTTGTCAACAACAAGTGAGAGAGCATAATAACAGAGGGACACTAACACAGAGAGAGGGAGGAAAGGAAAAATACTTTTTTTTATTAAACAAGAGAAAGTTTGGCCTACTTTGAGCTTCATGATTAAGACATCTGACAGTTTATCATGACAAGGGGTGAAGGGGAGCGTGCCTTAAGGTAAGGAAGGATTGCACAAGACAGAAAATGCAAACACTTTTTTCTCGCCTGTACAAATTTACTGGAGCAGAAATTCAAAGTTGTGGGGAGGGAGAGAGTTGGAGTGTGAATATAATTGCAGAGGAGGAGAACTCTGAAGGCTTGATTTATTAAAAAACATATCAAAATAAGAAACCGGATGCTACTGAAGAAGAAGTGTTGATGAGTCTGATAAAAGGGATAAGAGGACATGGGATGACATACCTTAGAGCCAGACATTGCGATACAAAGCGGGGAAAGCAGACAAAAATGATTTAACATCCCTCTTACAACCCATTCTCAAAGTTATGAATTTAGAGAGAGAGAGAGAAAGGGAGAGAAAAGAGGGAGGGGAGTAATGTAGGTCATAAGTAAATTTATTTATTGCAGTTAGACTTTCTCTAGTCAAGCTTTCCCATTTTCCTTTCTCTTCCATTCTATTTATTCACCTTTTGCACTGAGTCAACTCTCTTTCTTGCTCAAATAAATCCTTTTGATGCACCCTTTCCCTCCCTCCCCTTTCCCCACTTTCCACCATTTCGAGAGAGAGAGAGAGGAAAGAAGGAGATATGGAGTTTCATATCAAAATAAATATATTTGCGGATGGAGGTTGGAAGGCTTCTTTTTCCACGAGTCCATCTTTTTATCTTGTCACTGCATTGACATTATAGCCATTCTTCTCCATCCACAAGTCGACTTGTTCGATCCATTCGATGTTGTCCCGTAGGCAAAGAGACAGGCTGAGAGACAGGAGGACAGAGAAGGGGGAAAGGAGGAGGATGAAGAAGGCCTTGAACATGTGCAAACAATCCAATAAACAACTAGCAACTTTTGTCCTCCAAAAAGTGCACACTGGAAAACGATTGCATTGCATTCTGAGTGAGTGTCGAGTGTGTGGAACACATCCAATATTTTATACCCCCCACAACACGGCCCCTTTCCTTGACAGACACTCAATCCAGTCCCCATATCCATTCGCTTCCTATTTACTCCATCTAAATTAAATACCTTCCCCTCACCCTCGCACTATCGACAAAACTCTCGAATATAAAAACTGAATTACTTTACTCGTAAAATAGGTTTGCATTTGTTTGCATTGACTTGCATGCAAGGCAAGGCAATTTCCTAATGAGAACATATAAAAAGACAGAAATTATTTGTATGAAAAAAGTTAGGCTTTGTTTTCATACAAATCTATGATAAGATGAAATGCTAAAAATTTGGTATGCAAATATTTAGCATACCAATCATACGCATGATTCCCCTTGGGTACCTGTTATCGCGCATGTAGGACGATGAGAAAATTTATAGTCTTATAAATTCAAAATTAATATTTCATTTTCATTTTTTATTTTTAATCATTTGAAATTACACTCATATGTACATAGTACCATAATAATGTCTAATACACATTAATATTTACTTTTACACACTAACTGCAGTTATTATCAGTATAGTTCACAAAGCTTATGAAATAATCGTTGCCCTCGTATGATATGTATAATACAACATCATCAATGTCCTGTACATGTATAACCTTACGGCAAGATGTGCTACATTTATACATATAATCTAAGCTTTTTAATCTATTCCGATAGATGTGTCTTACTTTAAAGTACATACCTACAGCAAGAACAGTCTCATCAACTAGTACGAAATATTCA
>WJFB01001256.1:0-34744 GCA_009870185.1 Pygmarrhopalites habei
CCCCCCCCCCCCCCCCCCCATACCCACAGTACGTATATGTAGGGAGGCATATCATACACACACAGTCTGTCGACCGAATATGTATGATGAACAAGTGGAATGAATTTTTCATCCTTATCTCAAATCAAAGCCAGTCTTTCTCTCTGCGTCTCTTCCCTTTCCTTCGTCCACAGTCCTTGAAATCTTAAAATCTCTTCACATTTTGTCCTCTCGCTTCCGAAACTCAAAGTTCGGGAAGCCACAGAAAGAGTCAAGAGGAAGGAACAAGGAGCTACCGCATCCCAATCCAATGCTCTTTCTCCTCTCATTACTCATGACCATTTTCATTTACCTCATTCATTATCCTGGAAAACTTCCTTCTTTGTCCTCCTCCATACCCTTTTGTCATATCTTAATGAATGGTTATTACTTTTGACTCCCCTCAACCAGAATTCTTAAGCCTTCCAAAAACGTACAATTTTTTAATGGTCTTCCAAATGGTTTTTTTGAAAGAACAAATAATCAAACGACTAAAAAGTTTAAAGTATTAAATGATAGACTATTGTACCTTTGGTCAGTTAATTATATCACATTGCATAGTTCAAAAATGATAAAACTTTCTTGGCAAAAGATAATGGAAATTAATTATTCCAATCAGAGTTTCTCACGTGTAAACAAATTTTTAAATGATTAATTTATGAGTCAAATTTTTTGGCTTTATTTACACACAAAGTCCTCGACCTCTAAGGAATTAAGAGATGAAGAAGGATAATTATTGCAAAACAATTTTGAATGCTATATGGTCTTTTTGATATGGAGGAGGAGGACACTACAGTTAGGATGGTGGTATGAGAGGAGAGACTACCACAAACAGTCACATAACTGTTGCATACCAAGTAGGAAGGAATCAGGTAGGTCCGGGGTCGAGTCAAGATCATAAAAACAGCTTTATGACAGACACATGGCAATCCTACAGCAGAAAGCACAGGAGTCCTCACGTTAACTTCTGCATTTAAATTCTGATTTCACTTCTTCACCCTTCCCATTACAAGTGTCTTTTAATACTACTGTAGCTGAGAATAGGACTCGTCAGTAGTCAGAACAATCGTCCTTGTCTACTAAAATTTTACTTGTCAAAACAAAAAAGAAAGATATTTTGACAGCCTTTCATCTGAGGACTCATTTTAGTAAGCATTCTAGAACAAGTCAATTTGAAGTGCAATCGTAAAAGTTTTCTCTTTGTCTAAACTGACCGACTCAAAAAAAATGACATTGAAAGCTCGTCCATCACCTTGAATCACATTACAAAATCCAGAATAAATTTTGCTGATGGAGGAAGAAGAACAGGAGGAACAAATTAGAAATCAGAGTTTAGCCTGGTCAAAAAAATCTCCAATTGCCACTGCAATTCGTGCGTCTCTGTGTGTGGTTGAGACACGGAGAAAAATGAGATATTTATTCATAAAGTTGATCGTTGAATGCAAAAATTTGTTGTGTTCAACAGAATACACAAATACACTACACTCTGCACCATCGTCCTGATGAATTATTCATGGCCAAGTGAGGAGAGAGGGAGAGTGGATAAAAATGTAGTAAATCAAATCCTTCTATCCTCCTCATGAGTCTCAGTCTCATCGAACGGTTTTGTTGATGGACGATCGGTCTGACAAAGTGTCTATTTGTCTATGATACTTTTATAGAGAGGGAGAGAAGGAGAGAGAAAAGTCCAAGTCATATATTGTAGATTGATTCTGTTCTATTCTCCTCCTCCCTCATTAATTAAGAGTTTCATCTTTGCAGTTGAAGCAAATTTCGCTGCTGGAGGCTCCTCATTTTTAAATGTAGCCACGATTAAACATTATATTTAAAAAGTACACACACCCTTCATTACAAGTGAGTGAGGTACAGTTTAGTCTGTGTTGTCCCCTTCATACGTGTGTGTGTGAATCCAGCATTGAAATTCAGCTAGCATGCTGTGGCATGGCACAATTACTAAACTTGACAGTTTACATGTACACATCTCTCTTTCACAAACACACACACAGCAGTGGCTACATTGTACAACCGCAAAATAAGATGAAGAGGAATAATAATAATATCAATGCCAGCACGAGACTCCACATCCCTCCCATTCAAATCAAACATTAGGAATACATTTATTTATTAAAAACATATAGGGAGCACTCAATCATCTCATTGTGTGGACGCAGCTACACCTTCAAGTCCGTCAATTCTCAAATCGTGAGGGAGGGAGTCAGTTTGGACACACAAGTGAAAATAGTAGTCAAACAAAAAAAACAAGACATGACAATGTGTGTGTGTTCAATTTCATCGAATGGTGAAAGGGAAAAAAGGGAAAAGTTTTATTTACAAACATTTTCCTTTTGTTTATCAATCCTCCTTCCTCAATTCCCCAATGTTAAGACCAAGACCAAAGGAAAGAGATGAGAAGAGACTCGTGAGGCTGAGTCTGAAGATGGCAAAAGTCAATTTCATTCAAACATTTTTTTCATATGAACAGTATAGGAAGGACGGAGGGGACAGGATGCACAGCGGTAGTCCTGACCTGCCGCAATGAAATGATTCTTGTCAAATTCTGCCTTTTTATTCCACCCTCCAAAAATACACACAAACACAGTGAATCCTCTGCCCACTGTGAATTCCCTATTGTCGTGTCTACTGGTCAGGAAAGATTGACAATATATATAAGCTCGTACTGTACATACCAGGAATACTTTATGTGTGTGTAGCAAGTGTATCGGGGAAAAAGGGAGAGAGAGGAAGAGGGACAAAGAAATTAGACCGCTTTCGTTTGTACTTTGCCACCACTAAATCACTCTTTAAAGCATTTCACGGTGCGAGAGTGATCTACGAGTCTCCTCCACACACACACACTCACTCTCGTAATGTTATACAAGAGACCCTATGTGTGTGTGTACTCTACTAATATAAAGGAGACGTGACTCCCCTGAAGACTGAATTATTTTCCAACTGTGGCCACCTTCCATCTCTACACTCTCTTTCCTTCCTTTCCTCCTATTATCACGCACACATACACACTTATCAAATGACGCTCTGCCTCTCCATCCTCCACACTCTTGGAGTCAGTGAGAGCCGCCTGGAAAAATGTAGACACACACACACACTGAAAGACGGAGGAAGACACATAGACGGTCGATTCAGGATGGACTGGATGGAGGGTTCAAATCGAGTCTTAATCCACCCAGCAATCTCCTTTAGCATCCATTTCCCGTCCGTCGGGGATATTCTAATGATAAATAGTGGACTCCATTTCATGGCTATAAAAATTCAGTTACATATTTCCCTCTCTCTCTATCTTTATGTTTTGTGTGCGTGGATACTACAGTAACAATCACATGATAATAAGAAGAGGAGTGGCGTAATTTTATCACATTTATGGAAAATAATAAAATTTGTTTGACACACCCGCACAAGCACACAAACATATAAATTTTATATTTGATCCTCTGTTTCTTTCTGTCATGGACAGTACAGTACAGTTTAGGGAGAGCGAGTCCCACCTCCTGATTTTCTGATTTTCTGGATACACTACGGAAAAAGCCGAGTCTACCAAAGTATAGTGAAAAAAAATTCTCCCCCAATTTTCTCCAGAGGAGGAGGAGGAGGAGGAAGGGAGCGAAAGAGAGAAAGACGGCAGGATTTAGAAAGTTTCCCCTTTTTGATCTCCCCACTTGCCATCGCAACCAGTCGTATCTCATCATTCTCCTCCATTTTGTATGTGTTGTGTGTGTATTTCCCTTTTAGATTCCAGCCCAAAATAATAATAAGACAAGACGAGACGAGAGAAAATTGGGATGCTTTTGTAACGACTGGGGACTACTAACACAAGGGCTCACAACAAAGTCCGAACCGACAGAGAAAGCAGAGTGGACGGAGAGAGACAATCGAGTGTAATCCAGACCATACATATAATGACATGTAATTCCGAGGCATTCCTTCTACACACACACCCTCTCTCTCTATTCCCTCCGAAAACAGAGAAATGAGAGCAGAATAATGTTGGGTTAGGGTGAGAATCCGGCTGGAATTGGGAGGAGGGCATTGTTCTCACACCAACCACCATATGTAATATACAGAGCAGACTTCCTTCTCTAATTTCCCTTCATCTCATCACATTCAACCAGAACAAATGCATCGAATCCTTACTTTCCCTCCACACACAAACTCTCATGCATTCATCACTGGATTTTCACATTTAAGGAGTTCCCACTCACCCACCCTCATCTCCTCTCTTTCTCCCCCTCAGGGTGGAATGAGAGTGTAAAAAGGACATCAAATATACATTTTTTCCAGGGAGGGAGAGGGAAGGGAGGTTAAGAGAAAAAATGGCAAGGCATGCAATCATGCGTGCAGCCAATCCTTCGTCATGTCATCAATGACACATTCACCAAGAAGAGAAAGAGAGTGAGAGTAATTTAGCGCAAGAAGAAAGACACACACACACACACACAGATAAACAAAGTTCATGTGGATTCACACAAAATCGTAGGATTTCCCAATAAATCCACCCGAGATAGCTGGAATGAAGATCAGAGCGAATGAAGGGAAGGGAAAAGGAGAGCATGGCTAATTAAATAGCATTGCATGCTCCTCTTCCTTGCCAACTTCCTCATTAGGACAACGTCTTCCTTCATCTTCCTCTCTCCACTCATGAGCTGTTGATCATGTTGTGAACACATTCCTTCAAATCAAATCATAGAAACTTGTCATACGTTGTATGTGTGTGTGTGGCTGGTCTACACTAACAGCATTTCCTTAAATAATTAAGAATCAACAAAATTACGAGGCATCTTTCTATCGAAAAAGAAGGGAAAAATCTACACAAGAGAATTTCTTTTCCTTGGAAAATCTTGCGGAATTTTACTAGATAACTTGATCAAGCCTTCACGATTCCCATAATTTTTTTTATAATAAAAAATCCCAAATTAGAGCGACAATGATTAGCTTTCATTTTCATTTGTTTATCATTTACATGATTCTCAGATTTCCACAGTGAGAGTGAAAGAAAAAGAGTCAAGTCTCCATCATCAAAAAATTATCTCTCCTGTACATTGCATTGTCTCAAATCATCTACATAATACGTAATAAACATTTTATAATCAACTTGATTCCTCCCCTTTCTTTTCCAACTAACTGTCAGAAATAAAAAAAAGTTTCAAATGTTTACTCCAATTTACGACAAAAAATCTTGTCACTTCCTGGCGACCGAGGGAGGAGAAGAACAAGACAATGACTTTCGTCTTGATGACCTGCCCTCACTTTTACAAGATAAAAGAAATTAGATCCTCTTCTCCCATCTCTGGTTACCAGGAATGTGGAAAAAATTAAATAAATTCTTACTCAAACGAGAACCAACCGTGTATGTGTGTGTATGGTCAGTCATCGTCATCCAGCTTAGAGACGGGTGCAATTAAAAGAAAATTTAACTGAGCATCAAGACAGTTATAAAAATGTAATAATAATTAAGAGGATCTTATAATAAAACAACACACGACAGTCCCGCTATATCCATATCACGACTTGAGCTTGTAAACATGTAAATTTGCGAGAAGATGATAATCACTATGATTTGTTCGTTGTTGTTGTGAGTGTGTGTTTTTCTGGGGAGTTGAGAGAAAAAAATTATGAAATAAAAATATGAACAAGATGTCAAGTTTCTAATTTGCACAGCCAGACGAAGAAGAAGACGATGGGGGGAGAAAAACGGGATGAGTAATTACAACGAGCTAACTGTACAATTTAGCCACTTTTGGTTTTCCTTTCAACGCATCATTTGGACAGTACATAGTAAATAGTAGTAGTAGTAATAATAATAATAATAAGGCATGTAAATGTAGATGAGGTAGAAAAGTAAACAGGATCAGTTGGCTCCCTCCTGTAGAGTGGTCACACTAATAAAAGTTTCATCTCCTCTTTTCTCATCCTCATCTAATCGAACTGTCCTATCATTACACACACACATCATCTCTCTCTCTTCTCTCTCTACATTATACTTGGGCACCTCACTTCTTGATAACAATCATCATCTCTCAGTTTAACTAATTACCGTCCCAATTAATAGAAAATGCGGTTGAGTGTCTGTGTCTACAAAACAATGAGTGTGTGTGGGAGAGAGAGGGAGAGAGAAAACTGACAATCTCTCGAGACAGCAGTCGAGACTCAAAAAGATGATGGCAAATTGACAATCATAATTTTCTTTGGAGGACCACAAAAACAAAAAACTTTCCTATATTATATCCTCATCCTGTCATTCAAGTGCACCTGTCATGTCATGACTTGTTGCTGTACAGCCAGTGTGTGTGTGTGCAGTTTGTGTGTGTGTGTGTGTGTGTGATGGACGGGATCACCTTCTGACTGACTGAGGGAAGTCAGTGAGATCATGTCAGTGTAAACGTTTTATGGTGGCACATTAAATGACAGCAACTAAATTGCCATATATTTATTACAATTCAAATCAACAATGTAATAAAGTCCATCATCTCCTCCTCTCCTCGTCCTCTTCATTATTATTAATGGTAAACAAGGGACAGACATGCAGTGTACATACAGTCTTGTTAAAGAATGAGGCACACTCTTCTTCTCCTTTTGTCATGGTCAAGAGGTCAGGTAATTTGCTTGCAGAAAATCAGAATCGAACAGGAATGAAAATGAAAGCTTAATTAAGGAATTTTCCTATGTCTTCAGTTTGTGAGGAGTCTATCTGTAAAATATGGAAAACCAATTAAACTCTTACAAATTCCTTTCGTCCGTCCTCGTGTTCTGCTATTCTCATTCACTGTCACGTCAATCTGTACAGTGTATTTCATATGCCTTCGTGTGTCTGTGCATGCTAGGCTTAACAAGAATGTGTTGAGTCCAGACGCAAGACTCTTTTAAATTAATTATTATTTATGCAAATGATTGGAGAAAATTCTTTTATCTCTACTCGTGTGCCGTGCACACGTGTGTACATGAGTGTACACAGAAAAAAACATTTTATGAGTAATCAAATACAAAAAAAAATCTTTTTGACTTTTCACAAATTACCCTCTAATAATGAGAACAAAATGGAATGGGACAGGAGTAAATAAATTCATTATGCTGACTCTCCTTCTTCTCATATTCTCATTGAGAGAGAATCATCATAATTATTGATATATTGAAAAGTGAAGTTTGTGCACATGCAAATAAAATACAATTTTTTTTCCTCTTCGAGCATCATCAGCCTCTTGGTGACTTGGAGCCTCAATTCTCAAGTGAAAGAGAGAGACACGTTCATATCGATGGTTTAGACAGGGATGACCGTGGATGGAAGCATGAAAATGAAATTGGGTCTTTAGGCCAAACATAGGTTTAATGATCATCATGCAGACACACACACACACTGGGAGAAAAGAAGAAGAAGAGAGAGAAGAAATATTAAGAGTGGTGGCTGTCACAATATACACACAGTCATCAGTGAATGTGATCACGATTAGAGGTGACCATTCTCATCCTAATCCATGACTCTATACATTATTCTTATCCTCATATCATCCACAAAACACACAATCAGGCAGACAGCATTATGGAGATCTCTCTCTCTCTCTCTCCATTCGAAATTGCATTACTCTTACTCCATCATTCTGGGAAAGATTGCCATGTAGGAAGAAAATCTTTTTTGCACTCTTTTACTTATACAACTTAATTATTCATAAATCTGTCATTTGGACAAAGCGGATGAAAATCTCCAAAACACACACACATACAGGAGGATGACCTCAAGTCTCACTAGTCCACCCAAAAAGAAATCCACACACACACACATCTTTGAACAAACAATAAAGTAAAGCGGGTGAACCAAAGTGATAAAGTGCCAACGCAAAAAAAACAGCAATATAATTTTTTTTCTATTTGAATATAGATTTGATTTGCGAATTTTTTTCCGCATCTCTATGAAGGCTTGGAAAAAAATTGTGAATAAATAAATAATTGTACATACACACCATGGTACTTAAGGTATACATTCTCAAAAGGAAAAAAACACACACAGTTAACTGTACTGTATTTTAAAAGTCAAACAACGAAAAAATGCAGGATACGTACTTTCCTCGTACTGTACAGTGTACAGTATGCATTGGATTGGTGAGTTTGTATAGATGCATAGTGACTTTTCACATTCGCATGAATTTTGATTATTATTATTATAATGATTTTTTTGGTTCGTCATGAACACGGATCATCCCAATGCGCCCATGATGAATTGGCAATAAAGATAACTAAACGTCCACTGCACACAGTTGTAGTTACCCTCGTGATAAATTGCAAGTATCTACACAACAAACACACATTCTGACAGTTCTGCACATACATCCTAAGCTGTACTTGACAAACTTGAATTTTTGAAGAAAAGATGAGGCTTTAACTAAAGACAGTAGTACACAGTCCACACAAACACACATACACACAGATAAAGTAGGAGTTTTCCCTCCAATTGACTCCATAATCAAAAGTTCAAAAAGTTGTTCAAACAAACTTGGATGAATATTATAATTTACGAACAAACACAAGTGGCAAATACTAGTATGCATGTCCTGCACACACACACACACTACACACAGTCACACATAAAGTAAATAGGCATGCAAACCCAATTGTCCTTTTTGTACATCATTCAATTCATTTATACAACAAAATGATTGTTGTTAAACTTCAAACTACTGCAGTGAGTATTGATCTTGTAGAAAGAGAGTGGGAGAGAGAGGAGAGGGGATAATGGTCAATTAATTGTATTCTCTGTCGATTATCAAGAATGAGAATGACACTCCAAAAATTGAAATTAGGAGGCTTTCTCTCTCATCCTCTCTCTCCCTTCTGTCTATTGTATTTCCGTCAGTCCAAGAAAGACGAGTCAAGACAGGATAGGACAACAAAGATCATCAGGCTCACACGATCTCCTCACACAGTTTACTTCATTTCTTTATGGAAGGAGGACGAACTCACAATCTGTGTCAATGTTGAATTGTCTCAATTATGAGTCTTCTTCTCCTCCTCCTTCTTCTCTTTTTCAAGAGAGAGAAAAAATCTTAACCTTTATCACGATGATTCATGGTACAGAGAGTCACTTAGTCAAACACACACACACAACAGAGAGAGAATCCTCATAATCCCAATGACTCATTGACTCACCCTTACCTAGGTTCATACTCAACTCTTTGATCCCTCCATCTCAAAATGACTAATGACATTTTAGGAAAAAATGGCTAAATACCACAACCATCATGTTAAACACCCCCTTTGCCATATAATTACAAATTACAATCAATTAATTTAATACTCCTAATAAAGAGAGTCCTCCCTAACAACCACAAGTAAAGACTGTACGACATGTAAAGTCGAGTCCACTTGAGCCTCTCCATTATTTTTATGATGACGACAATTATTCTATTGTAAAATGTATATGGTCTTCTCTACCCATAAATGATGGCGACAATGACAACAACACTCATAAATCACTTAATGCACACACACCACACAACACACACACACACTTGATGATGCCCTTTGATACTGTCACGAAGTGAACTACCAATTAATCAAATTAGTTGTACAACATTTCACCCCGATCACCCCAAAATGGGTGCATTTTGGCTTTCAGCGTATAATTCAAGGTAAGAAAAATCAGAGAAAATCCGGTACATTTTTCACACACAGACACACACATGAATGTATTTCCATGTTTGTGACACCATATGTAATTTCCTCAATTAAAATGGAGTCAATGTCACTCCAAACCAACAATAGAGGGTCTGGGAGACGTCCATGACCCTTCAACAATGGATTTCTCTTGTTCTCGTGTCAACACTGTCAACTTGACAGTGTCCAACTTCTTGAAAGAGTACAAGTGACGGAGTCAAACTCCACTTTTCCAAAAACTTCTCAGCATCCAAAGTTTCGGTTTGACCCTTGTGCACGTATTCACCCCTACGCAGAGAGGAAATCCAGCAGATTTTCTCTTCCTCCTTTGACAAGTCTGAATTACAGAATTGATATGGACGTTTGACTGTTAGGTAGAGAGAGACAGAGGGAGAGAGGGATAAAATCGTGCACTGGACAACCCCCACTAATAAATTTTCCATACATTATTTTGACTTGTTGTGGTATACTGAATTGCACATGTGTGTATACGTGTGTGTGTGTGTGTGTGTAGAGTAGCTTTCAATTCTACAGTGTAATGTGATGTACGTGTGCATGACATGTGCACGAAATAATATGAAATTATGGCAACTTTCAGTTTTTGTCTTCTTCGTGTAAGTATCCCTGTGTCTGTGTAGAGAGAGTGCAATGTGTGTGTGTGTGGAGGGGGATGGATGGAAAAGGGAACCGTTGATTGGGACTATATGTGTTCCACATTAGATTTATGCGGCTCCCAACTGACACTCGTCCACTTTGTATTACACATTATTAATGTACGCAGAATTACAATGGATTGTGGACACAGGATTTGGGATGCTCTTTACAGATATAACGTGTGAGAGAGAGAGAGAGAGAGAGAGGGAAAGCGAAAGTTGAGCATATGGAACGGAGAAGAGTTATGAAGTAAAGAATTGGAGGAGTCTTCCAAAATTGTTGTAAATTTGACAATTTGTGTGTATAATATTATTATATAAAGATTGTAATAGTGATCCAATAATTCATCATGATTCTTCATCCTCCACCATCTCCATACTTTACAGAGTAAAAGTCAAAACAAAGGAGTAGAGGATGAGGGGATCTTATTCGGCATATTGCCTCTAGCTCACAAATATGGTAATGCATAAAATGAAAACCTTTGATTCTGTTCAAGAGTGTTCAAAAAAGTAAGACAAAGTAAAAGGAAAAGCTCGAGTTGAACCTCAATCATAGTCATTATGACCCAGAGCCGTGTAACATTTGTGTGTATATATATATAACACTTGCCACGTTGTTGTGGCTTACGAGTGAGAATACGAGAGAGAGAGAGAGAGAAGATGCCCCTATAAACAAAAAATTTGTGACATGATTTGATGTACGCAAATCTACATAAAATTTGAACAGAAGGAACATTATGATCCTCAAAATCCATACGATTATCTGTGTACAAAACCGTGGCAAGGATACGAGAAGAAGCGTAAGGATTTTTAGTGTGTAAAAACTATAATTTTGCTTCCTCTTCTCCAATGTTTCCTCCTCCATCTTTCTCTCCCTTCACCAGTAATTACATACTAATGTTGTTCTCTCTAAGTAGCTAAATGTTGGGTTGGGCCAAGTAATCTCAAGTGCGATACATCACATCATCCAAAATACTGCCTCACTTCTCTCCTTATTATTATGACTCTTGTTACGCACCACACACACATGTGTACAGTGCAATATGGATCTCATTCTTTATTGACCATATATGCCTAATTTCATTTTAAACAACCATAGCCCACATCATCATCTCATTCCAATCTCCACTTTTCCTCTCTGTCCTTTCTCTAGCCTAGCCATGCTGCCACGCACTTTTCTGATTTACACACACACACACACACATCTTACGCACTTGTGCCCTGCTCAAAAATAAATTAATATTTTTGAAAAGTGAACTCTCTCAAACCACCATCGTCCTCAGTCCACACACTACACACACATGCACACACACACCACAAACACATGTCCGCTATAAATCTAAATTTCCTGACCCATTTCCTTCATTTCTTTACATTTGACCTTGTCTGATCGTTTCCACGATGGATTTTCACAACTTAAATTCCATCCGATAGCATTATCGACTCTCCCTCTCCTCTCCCTTTCTACTCTTGTAAATTTGTAATAAAATGGAGTGTTCATGATCCGTGTTAACGGACAGACCATTCCACTGATCATGTAGACTGAAAGCTACTCAAGAGTTGAAATACTAAGCGGAATAAGAGAAAAAAAACAACTCAAAAAAATGATGAGCTGCAAAGGAAAATTTGTGGGCGAGGCGGTTCAACTTAATATTTTCCCCCCCTCTCTCTCTCTTTCTCTCTAATATAATAAATGGCTCAACTGTGCAGAGTAAAGCTTGAGGAGCTTGTTTATATAATAAAGTTCCAAATGACTATCTAACTCTCTCTCTCTAGTCTAACTTGGGCAATTACCAGCAAACATGCTGTCTTCCAAATTCTTAGGCAAAATTCACAGCATGGCCAATCCAATAATACCTGATAATGTACATTTGTTATGTGGTAATATAATATAATGTAAAAAAGCTTCCTTTACCCACCACAGTGGATTCCTATCAAACAAAAATCCGCTTCCAGGCTCCTCTCCATCCCATACAATTCCGATCAGGCGCTTTCACTCTCTCTCCCAACACAATTTTTTTTCTTCAAAAGAGAAGAGAATTCCATACTAAATCATCATCATCATCTTTTCAACTAAATACTTTTTCATCTCCTTTCAATCCTTCCCTCTTATCTGCCAAATCAAAATTTCAAATTTATATTGCTCGTATTGTATTCCCCTCTGACAAATCAGGTTCAGTCATGTTAAATTTGTATATTAAAATTCATAACTCTTCCTTCTCCAAGTCTCCCTCGTGAAATGACAGTCTGCCAGTAAATAACAAAATTTTCTTACTTTAATCCCTGTTCACCATCTGCAATAATTCCCTTCCCTAAATACCATTAGAGTCACAAAAAATTTGTTCTCACAATAATTAAAATAAAATTAATCCCAGCAGTTTTGATGTAATTGCATCCAAGTATGCCCAATAAATAAATATTTTGTGCATGGACCCCCCACTTGCTCACATCCCACATTTTCAAATTAACATTTTTGAACCGAAAAAATCCCACATTCTCCAAAATCTGTTAAATGATAAGAGAGAGAGGAGGAGGAGGGAGGAGGGGAAATTATCAAAATAAATTACAATTTAATGTCAACGATTAAACCACGTTTTCCACTCCTGATGGTCTTTCTTAATCAGCGTATCATCTCCCAATTAAAACGCATTTGTAATGAATGCACACACACATCCCTCAAAAAATCATGCATAAAATATTCAAATTCATGCACAAACATTAATTTTTAAAACTGCACATCTACACACAACACACACAAACAAGTTGCATCACATCCAAACAGTGCACGCACAAACATACGCATTGTACATTGACATAAAGAATGTATCACCATTTTGCTGAAACACATCATGCCCGCCTCTAAATCACATGTATATAACAACACAATACAGCTACAGCTACACAATGCAACGCCATGGAACGAGATGTAATATCTTTATCAAAACATTACGAAAAAAGAAGAGGAGAGGGAAAAACAGGTCTTTATATAAGTTTCACATTACCTTTTCAACAGTAAATAACGAAAACTACTACGTAGGAATTAAAAAAATCTCTTACGGCAAACACACACAAAGGGAAGAAAAAAAGCCGCTTAATTAAATTCCATTCCACGTGTACGAACTTTTGTGTTTGTGTCTAGGCTATCCTATCCTCTGTACTTGTTACATGAGCATTTTACACTTGACACGCACAAACCTCCAAAGTGCATCTCAAGCTGATGATTCACTCACGCATTATTTCTCCATTTTTTGACTAAATTAATTTCTTCAATTGGATATTCAACCCAAGCTTTCCATACTCGTACACAGACTGCATGGCTGGATTGAATGGGTGTGCAAAAAAATGTGTGAGAGAGCCGCAACAAGCTAATTTAATATTAAATGCAAGGGTGTATCAAAATGTGCACAATCACAATTTTCCATCCACATGTAAGTCAATTGAATTTTGTGTGTGTTTGTGGAATCTTTCACACGACTCTCACAAAAATGAGGAGAGAGAGAGAGGAGATGACAGTTCATGGGATCATCATAGCCACCCTGTAGTTGTAATGTAATTACTGTGAATAGATATGATAATTTCCTCCTTCAACTTTTCAAAGCGCATGTGGACTGTAATTGCGAATCTCAAATCCTCAAACTTTTATAATGGTTAATGAATTTACATAAGATAAACGGAAAAGAAGGGAGAGGATTGAGTATCAAGTTTGTTCTTGTTCTACTACCTCTCAGCGTCCACTTCTTTCAACCCTCTTTAGCTCTACACACACACACAAACACACACACCACACATGAGATGAGTGTGTGAAAATTCATATTCAAAAAATTCATTGAATTCTCTAGTGAGGCACACACATACATGAGGAGTCCACAGATTCGCCTGACAGATAAAAAGAAGCTGGGACTTGCATGTGTGTGTGTGTTAGTGAGAATAAGAATCCCTGGTCGTTGTTGTTGTTCCTGTTCCTCTACGTTCGTTCGTTGGTGTTTGCCATAATCCAGTAATCGTGTAATCGCCACACACTAAACAATGACTGGTGGACAAACGGTTATTTACGAGAGACACATGCTGAGCTCAATATGAGACACCGTCCGTCACACACACACACCACCACCACCACCACAATTTCCTACATACATGGGAGAGAGGGAGAAAATCAAAACAAAAGCCATGTTCCCTCCTCCTCAAACACTTGGACACCTAGCCCATTTCTATATGGTAAGGTCAAAGGTCCAAGTCTTGAGTTCAATCATAAGAATGCTATGTATGTACAAGAGTCATGAAGGTTGAAACTCTTGAAACCCAGTACTAAAGTCTGTTCCATATATAATTCTTCATTAAAATTATGTAGCAGGGCTAAAACTAAAAAACCCTATGAAATAATTTTTAGGAATATCCCAAGTAAAAAATTTACAAATTTTTTACATTTCCTTCTCATCTGTCTTCTGTACATAGAAGATATAGGAGACAGAGAGAGAGAGGTAGAAATGGGTTCCTTCAGAAAATTTCAACGTCTTCTCTACTCTGGTGGTCAGTGTATTACGTAATAATATATTACATTATGGAGAGAGAGGCATGCAGGCGTCAAAAAGGACTGTCACATCGAATAACAGAGAATGAGAAAGAGAGAGAAACTCTCAAAAAGAAAAATCCTGAGCACACAATCCATGCTGAGCCTGCCTCTCTCTTTCTCTCTTCGGCCTGTAAAATACCAACAGTTTTTTTAACGATTCGCCCGTCCATTGTAAAAACTCAAAATGTTCAAGTAGTAAATTTCCAACGGGAAGAAATCCACAGAGGACGGAGCAGACTAAAAGATTTAGATTTAGATCTCACCCTACTCCACACAACACACATAAATACACACAAAATACACACATATGACTGTGTGTGTTTAGGCAACAAACATTTTTTTTTCTGTTTCAAACAAAACTCTGACCATCATAAGTTTATCTTTTCTCAAGTGTACACCTCCTCCTTCACACATCCCTACAGAAACAATAGAATCACAAAGAGGGAGAAAGAGGACTTATTAGACTGTATGGACAAAGGAGGTTCCAGGGTCAAATGAAAGTGTTATTTTACACACACACACTCACACAGACACACGCATTACACACAACTTTTTAATCGTTTTATTACGGCATATTACCAATCCTTATCGTTGAATTTTCACGAAATTCTCCTCCTCCCCATCACGACCAATGAGATGCAATGTCTGCACAGATTTATTTTCACCTCCACTCTGTCTCTCTCTCTCTCCATGTGCACTCATAAAATGCCGTTGAACTCCCTCGCGTCTATTATTGTTGAGACTTAACCTCGTCCTCACAATGATGACGAATATGATTATCCCTAAATCCGATTACTACGTCACACACATAGAGAGAGAAAGGAGGGACGGGGATACAGGGTAGTTTGTGTACAATGGAGCAGGAGTCATCTGTCCAAGTGCATTAATACTCTCGTTTTTTAAAACCAACAACAACATTACCCAAGTACAAGTATGTAGCCTCAACATGAATGGATAAATAGCCATGTGTGTGTGAACGACAATTGGTAAGAAGCTGTCTTAAGAATTTACTCAACAATGCCCTACCCCCTCCTCTCTCTCTCTAATATATACAAGGTTGACTAAAAATAAATACTCTTCTCTTCAAAGAGAAAGAAAGAGATATAGAGAGGTCCCTAACAAGTCTTTCAAACCCTTAAGATTTAAATTATGACACTTTATTCCTTGGTTTTGACCTGTACTTAACAACCTGGGCTTACGGATTTACTCTCTAATATTATCTTACCCTTTATATACTCTCTCTTCCTTTCCTTTCTCTCTCTGTTTCTATGGAAGATGAACTCAACTTTTATTTTCAACCTGATTATTGTTCCTTACTTTAAACCTACACACACAAGCACACACACACAAAGCCCATCCCTTTGTTGACATCCTATTAAATGAAAGTGAAGATGTGAGATAGTTTTTGGTTTACGTTCCCTTGTCATTTTTTATGTCCGGGAAGAGACAGGGGTCAATTACCACCTTCAGTGACACTTTTTATGTCACATACACACACTTGTCTTCGTGTACCATCGGGAATTACAATGTTAGACTACATTCGTCGACCATGACTCTCAATTAATTTTACTTTTTTCACGAAGGTGAGGACAACTATGGTGCGTGTGTGTGTGTGGATGGGGACTAAAGATAATAAGGGGAAAATTCATTACAAGATGAATTACAAATTGTGCCCACACTCCCTTGTCAAAAATGAAAATTCCTTTCCCTCTCCCTCTCCAATGTAGGCAGTGGCTAATGCCAAATTAATATTATAATTTTTGAGAGAGGGAAAGAGGCATGGGTGCGAGGAATGAATGATTCTTTAGAAAAAAAGTCTTTGTCCATTAAAAAAGTGTTAAGAATTAAGAGGGATGGAGGAGGAGGTGAGACGAATCAAATTGAATCATTTTTTATAACTCTCATATTTTCCTCACTTCACTCTTACCCTCTCACTCACTTTTCCTCTTACACACACACACTCTAGGTGACTAGGTGTAATCTGTAATATCCGTACTATTATATTATACGACTTGAATGTATTTACTTTGAATCATGATAAACTGCATAATGTGTGTGTGCTTTTTAATGTGAGATTCTATGCTCATTTTTGGCCAATGGGTTCAGTCTACTTTCCCCCAGATAAACTGTAGCGCGTGTCCACCAAAACACATATCTAGTCTAGGGAAATTTATTTTGCGAATAATTTTTTTCCTTCTAATCCAACAGCCTCACATCCATAACAAGTCATTTTACAAATTTTTGGTGAAAAAAAATCTTGATTTTAAAAATTCTCCTCAATTTTCTAATGTAAAATGTCTTTCCATTCGACACAATGTCAAATTGAGACTCAAGATATGCTGTGAAATAAATCACAAAGAAAAAAAGAGAAGAGACGTCCTCAAAGAATCTTGAAATGTTTGGTATTAAAGAAAACCAAGTAAAAAAAATAAACTCTCGATTTTTCCCCGGCAATTCCCAGTGCGGAACGTCATGGGCCAATGTGTAGAGAGATTGAATGTGTCGAGATACATTCATGGTAAAAGTGAAGAAAAAGCACACACACACTCACAAGTACTTTGCTGACATATCTAAGAGAGACTTTCTGGACAGTTTGTTTTTCAAAGGCAAAATGTCAACTCAAAGTGGAGTAGGAGGTGGGGTTGACAAGGAAGAGAGTGAAAACCTGCTGCTGACGACTTTGACATGACAACACAATGCTGGAGAGAGAGAGAGAGAAAGACGACGACGAAGATGGACAAATTTTCGTGAAGATGTTGATAAAAATATGTGTCTCACCACAAACTTGCAAATACCCTCACAACCTTCACTTTCATTCATTGTGTGAGGCTACATACTACAAGATTCTCCCCCTCTCAAATTCCAATGAATAATCTCAACTTAAAAAGGTCCTCAAAGTCACTTCCAGGATACCCTCTCCTCTTCTTCTTCCCTACAATCTCAGGAGGGACAATCAAAGCATTGAAATATTCAAATGTCAACTCTGGCAGTTGCAGTACATTGTGTGTGAGAATTTTGATGTTTTAAAAATTGAATATTTCCTTATTTCCCTCTAAACTTGAAGTTTTTGACAGCTCAACTTGATAAAAAAATTTCCCAGAAGGTTTCCATCTTTTTGTACATATTTTTTCTACAGTATTCTACACATGAAAAAAAAAGAAATTAAAGAACAAAAGTATGAAACTTCTTTCTTCCGTCTCTATTATGTCATTCAAGAACACATGGAAGAATAAAAAAGTTTTTGTTTGTTTTCCTCCTACACACACAACCACAACTGTGATCCCAGCTTGAGAATTTACGAAGGAAAATGGAATAAAAACAAAGAGGATCTTGACCGAACCTACGCAAGAATGAATCCAAAGTGTGTGTGTGTGAGAGAGAGAGAATAAAACAAAAGCAAAATAATGACATTTTATACGGAAAAAAAGTTCATGTCTAATGTCTAAGGTGGTGAGAAAAAAGTGGGAAAAGTTTTAGGGATTCATTCTAATAAGCAAAGTGTTTGTTTGTGTGTGTGATAAATTGCATGCTCCATACACAAGTATCAACACAGGATTTGGTGGTGAATAATGTTGGCATATTAGGTTGCAAAAGTTCTGGAGGAAAGAAAATTACAATGAATGGAAATTGAAACTGAGCTCTGTCTCTCACTCTCACAGTGACAATATGTCTTACCATCACCAGAGAATCCTCTTTCTCTTGTCCACCTCACAAACTGACTTTGACATGACATGGATATGGACATGACAATAGCCCCCCATTGAAAAAATTATATTCTATATTATAATAATTTTTATTTGACTCTTCAAGTCGTCGTCCCTCCAGTTTTAAATGTCAACCTTGTGTGTGTGTGTGTGTGAAAAAGTTTTCTTGTTTATGACTTGAGGGATGAATGCCTCTTCTTCCTCTTGTCTCACTCCAAATTCTCAATTATTATCATCAAGCACATGGAGTTTAATGAATTTCTAATGAAATGCACATGTGAAGAAGTAATCAACATCAATCTCATTTGCAATATAAACCTGTTGCTTCTTCTATTCTACATTTTACCTACACAATTGCAAATTACAAACTTGTGTCGTAAAATTCTTCCCTGCCACTAAGACTCTGTTGAGATTTTATATATTTTTTTGTAAAAAAAATATTATATGCACATTTAACGACAAAATCCATAAACAAAAATGTTGTTCTTACAGCAGCAGCAGCAGCAGTAGAGTGTAATGAGAGCCATTAAAACGAAAAAGAGAAAAAAATGATTGGAAGAAATTCGAATAAAAAATCAGAAGGGGACACAGGGGGACATGCAGAGAAAAGTTCACATGAAGACATGCTAATAAAATATTATATGTAGTACAAAAACATCATTCTTGATTCAAAATTTTAAAAAAATCATAAGAAACAGAAGGATGAGGATGACCGTCCATTCAATTGTGTGTGGAAGGACAAGTCAAGATTTTACGAAGATTCACCTCATCCTTGACCAGGAATTACATTACACACTACCCCATTTACGATCTTTTCCCTTCATCATCCTCACGAGTCAAGTAATACTGAGAAGACACATTGTTCAGTACTACTAACAGCGGAATATAGGTAACTGGAATGCTTGAGGAGAATAGGAGGAGGAGGAGGAGAGGATAAAAGCCCACTACTTATGGTTGCTAGCAGCAGCATAAAAATCATCCGACAGACAAGACAGACAATGAATCAGAATGCAAGATCAAAAAATGAATTGACGGTACACACACACACACACATCCTCACTATCTCTTAGACACACAAGTAAAATCCGTGTCCTTATACACATCTCCAACAGTGACTCTTAAGCTCATGGCTCGAGGAGCAAAAGACTCAACGATTGGTTATACAGTAACTCTACATGAATCAATAAGAACAACTCAGCAGATTTTTCAAACTCCAACTCCACTCACACACCATTTATGATTAATTCATATTTATATCAATATACTCTCATCTGACAAGAAATGTGTGTGTACTTCACGTGTATAGATATGAGCAATCAGAATAAAACTAACAATTACAAGAGCCATTAGCAATTCCACCGCCAACAGAATGAACGAAAAAAAAACTTCTCTTCTTCCCTCCCTCTCTTCATCCCTTTCTATCTCTTCCTATCTTTCTCTGCTCACCCAAATACAATGGTCAGACACATAAATGCCGACCAATGACTGCCACATCAGACACTTTATGAATTTGGATGGTGTGTGTGTGTGTGACTTTGGCCCAACAGCAAGAGAGAATTTATTCTTTTTTTTGATAAGCAGTATCAAATGTGAGACACTTTGTGCGTGTATGTGTGTGTGAAGTGCAGGTATGTCTACTTCTCTCTCTCTCTCTGCAAATCCCAAATGCAATGCAGCAACATCATCACCCATCATCAGCTTACAATGAAATTGAATTTTTAAATACTACACATATATCATGATGTGGTGTGAGTGTGTGTGTGTGAGAGTGGACTAATGTGAAAGATGCATTTTTGCATTTTCATGCTCCACACTGTGCTCTGCCCTTTAAAAAAACACCCTGCCTCTTTCTCTTTCCCTACTTCTTTTCTTACATTATTTCTTGGTGTTAATGGAATGGAGAACATGGACACAGAGAGAGGAGTAGTATCACAAGGTAGAAAATGCAAGTAATTTGAATATTAAGCTGATTCCTTTTAATTTCAAGCCTGTACGCCACTAAACAATGTGCAGAGGCTAGAGGCTTAAATATTTCCAACCACGAGTTGGCCTACACTAAATCAGAACAAACACACACACACACACAGCCACACACTTTTTCAAAAGGTTCTGACACTCACAAAAAATTTAATATTGAAACATACTTGCAACAGCTTGGCCAATCGGAACCACGTGTGTGTGTGTGTGAGTGTACATCAATCTCACTTTGGAGGAGGACGATGAGACAGGGATATTTATTTGATATACTTTGATCTTGAACTACACTTGACAATCCTCCTCCTCCTCCTCAATTGTCACTCTTGTCACAAGTGGGAAAAAAACTGAGTTTGAATTTTTGCCCACACACACACACACAATCTTGACAATCGTTCACTCTTTTTTTAGTTTCAGCTCCGGCAGTAAATACAAAATGCATACCAAACGACAGTGATGACAATCCTACATTCTTTATTCAGGCTAATCCATCATTTGAAATTACTAATACAATTAACTCTCCTTTTCTTTTTGACAATGACTCAATCCCACGATTGTAAAATACCCTTTCTAGTCCAATTTTTCCCACGTACAATTTATTTAAATGTACTACATGTACATTTAGTGGATTGTATAATCGGATTAATATGGTTATATCCGCCCATTCTCATCCTACAATCCATTGAATTTCTTTATAGATAGGCATGGAGGATTTTAAAATATTGTAAAGGAGGCACAGGTGCAAAGAAATTGACCTTTGAATGTCCTGTGACTGGAGCCTCCAGGTTTCTCTCCCTTCATTTATTCAAAAAAGTCTGACAAACGAGGAGGGTAATTTATTCTACTGGAGAGAGCGAAGTATCAACAGTTCTTAAAGATGAGAAGGATAATGATTTGTTGATAATTATAATGGAGATCCTCTTTTAATCTCAATCACGTCAATTCTAATATTCCATGCCACATGTACAAATTTACACTTTAAGTCTCCATCAAAGTCTCTAAGCCACACACACACACAACACATTTTTGTAAACCCACCTGCTGCCTTCGCATGATTCTTTTTTATTGTCAAAATGCCATTGCATTCAAAGAAAAATGAAGAGAACTGAAAGAGATCGAGAGAAAAAAGTACAAAACTCTTCAAGCTGCTGCTTCTCTCCTGTCTTGTCCACACAGAAGAAAAATGGTACAAGAATAAAATTAGAAAAAATCTCTTGGCTAGACACGAAAAGTGCAGCCTGCCAATTAGAATTTCATTGTGCATGTCAGGATAATGAGTACCTAGTTTGGCCCTCTTTTCTTTTATTTGCTTTTCGGATTAATCCTGGCGTATTCTATTTTATTCCATCCCCCTACTCTACTCTACTCTAGTCTTTTGTACATCTGTGTCGAGGCTCATTTCGGCTGCCATAAGTTGTAAAAATAAAAATGGGAAAATCTGACATGAAAAGAGATGCATCAAAAACACACAAAGTAAAGAGAGAGACACACACAACACACACTCACTCACAGTGGAATGTAGATTCATTCTTTAAAATTTCTCCAGCTACAGCTACACAAATTCAGTGTAATTGGTCAAGGAGAGGAAAAGATGGAGAGCATGTACATACACTCATGTGTAGAGAAACGATATGATGTATTTTGAATGAAGATCAGTGTTTAGTATTCCGAGGTTGTAAGTAAATGTTGGTATAAAAATGAAATTCTTGATTCTCTCTCTTCCACTTCATGGAGATTGTGGAGGGAGGGGAATGGTGCTATTTAAGTGGATGTGGCTGTTGTTGAATTCAGTTGAAATGCAATGTATGCAAGATGAGCATACAATCATTACACCCCATTAGCCCTTAAGGTCTCTCATTCTGATAAAAATTATGCAGAGAGACAGAGCAACAACTGATGCTTCCACAGTCTATCTCTCCACACACAGACAAGAAGATCTAAGATAATACACTCTGGACACACATAAAAGAAGGGGAAGGAGAAGAAGGTGAGTCCACGAGTCTCCTTTATTTTCTCTCCATATTTTCCTCGGAACATGAATCACGCTCTCAAATTTTCTCTATGGACTATGACGACGGAGGAATCCAGCGCGACCCGCTAAATCACAGCCCCTCTAATCTGTAAGTACACACAACATCCCAAAACACACACACACACTTACCCTCTCTTTCTCACAAAACAGTTGCCCATCAAACAAGTGAGCACCCAGCTAAAAAAGTGTGTGTGTGTCTGTTTGTGTGGAGGTGAAATGAAATGAGGGTGGACTCTCCTACTCCTGAGAACAAGAAGAATATACAATATTATTATAATAAGCGACAAGATAACCATACAGCCACCAACCAACATTATTCCTCCAAGAAAGAGAGAGAGACATACAGGGAGAAGGAGAGAAAAATGCAGGGAGTTCACGCCAAGTCAAAAAACCAAGACTCAGCAGTCTCTATTTTTTGCCCTTGTCTCTCTCTCTCCATTTCTCTCCAAGACGAGACCTCTCAAATCTACATAAATGGAACTCTGGTTTAAAAAAAGTCTTTCTGCTTCTCCAGTCAGTTAAATATATAAGAAGGAGTGAGAAGAGGAGGAGAATCTCGCATTGGTATGAGAAACATTGCCAACAAATATTAAATTATTTACTACTCCCTCCTTCCTCAGTCGGGTACACGCAGTACACACATGTAGTGTAGTAGGCACACAGTTTTTTCCCTCCATCCTCCAAGACAGAACAAATTACAAGCTAATCTTGTGATGTTGATGCAGATCCACGTCGTCGTGTTGGCCACTGAACACACCAAGTACCAAGAAGTAAAAGGTAGTTCCTCCATAATTTTTTAACCATGGCAATCCAATGGCAGGATATGAAAAGGTGTAAGCAGTACAACAGTACAAAAAAACACTGCGGAATGATTTGAAAGAATATTCCTCTCTCCCTCTCCTTCATTATATAATATGCAGTGTACGGTAGTAAAATAGAGAAGGGAAAAGTTGTCAGCTGCAAATACATTGGGAGAGTTATTCAAACAAAAATTGTATAATAGTGTCAGATGTGGAGAGCGAAAGCAAATTTTTTTTTAAAAAAAAAGAAAAGGTGAGGGAGGTGCCGAGAAGAAACTTTTATTCTCCATCCTTTCTCTCCGACCATCCATGTGACTCTCTCAATCTTTGTGACTTTGTGTAGTGTGTGTGTGTACTTTTCATGACCAAATATAGGAAAAATGAATGTTTTTTTTGAAAAACATTTTTCTCACATGTACACGTTTATGGCAGTGAGAGGAGGAAAAAGGCAGTCAATATGTCATCACCGACTGTTTCTGTTTCTGCATGCTCGACTCTGTATGCCTTCTTCCCTTGGAGCAGGAGTGTGTGTGTGTAGAGGAGGACAGTGTACTTGTAGGACACTCCATTTATACTTTATAGTTGTCGACAAGGACCAAAAGGAAATGTAAACAGAAACAGCAATAGTAACACAGAGACTATCCTGTAATATAGCTATAATGTAGAGAGGGAACAAGTTTAAATTGCCATCATGTCATGTTTGGGTGGTGATGGGATGGTTCAGGATGAGAATCGTACTTGGAAAAATTACACACGAGTAAAACTAAAGTAGTAGAAGGAAGAAGAAACGTTTTGGATCATCATGGAGATGATAAGGAGATGCTGAGGATCCAAAACCCTGTGGCTACATTAACTCATCATGCAATTTTAGGTTTTATCATGGAGAAGAAACAACACACACAAAATCCTGGTTCCTCTTCTCTCTATCTGGAATGGAATGAGAGTTCCGATTCGAATTTTAAGAAGCAGTCCTCCCCTCTTCCATCCTCATTTCATCTCTACAAAACAAACTAACATCTGTACTGACTGACTGTAATACGACATTTAACATACAGCAGTCAAAGTCCACACCCCCTTCCTTTCATTTTCATTTTTACAGGATTTTCAATTAAAGTGTCTACCTGCAGATTTTCCCTCCTGATTAGTCTTGCTCTTTCTTGTACTCCCCCCCCCCCCTCTCTCTCTCTTTCTCTACATTACATTCTCTTTAGCAAAAACAAATGGAACTGCTCAATCTCATGTTGTGGTGTGTAACCTCTGGACTCTCCTTCCTCTTAAAAGTCCTAAGGACTTTTCTCCCTCTCTCTCTTCCTCTTTTCTGAGAGCTTTAAAGTCTTGACAGATTTAAGCACACATTTCCTAAGAAGGGTCTCCCCAATCCAAGAGGAAAAAACTGTGTACTCTCTCTACTAATGTCTAAAGACTTTTTTTCAAGAATAAGAAAGGATTTGGCTGTGCCCTACCATGTTGACGTTCCTGTACACCACACAATGTGCACTATGTATGGATATTGTTCTTGTGCCTTGTAATCACCAGCAGCAGTCATCGTCATGGGAAAATCGTGGAAGTCTACCGGGTGGTAAATAATATATAAAAACTTCCCTCCCTCCCTTCCATCTTATTCCTACATATTGTAGTATATGACCATCGTGTGCCTTGTACCAACTTCAGACACAAACTCTTGGCTCGTGGACAGACCAGACACACAAAGAGAGGAGGAGGAGAGAGAGAGACAGGAATCGGAATAATGTAATATATAATATATAGGAAACTACATGTAAACTGGAAGGCACAGATACACCACCGACCGACACATCACACACAACATGGGGAAGATTAAAACTGATAAAATTCATTTCCTTCTCGAATCCTTCAGGCAGGCAGAAGAGGGAGGCAAGCTGCATTTCATTCTAAATTCAATCTTCGACACGACCCTCCAGTCGAACAGGTTACAAACCATCATCATCCCTCTATTGCTCTATATATAACGCTTTTCCCACTACAACTACACAGTTAACGGGGGAAACAGTGGGAGTTTTTACACACACTCTCACACCAGTACAAGTCACTTCAAGTCCATACAGTGCCAAAATGCCACAACCCATTCACTCACTCTTTACATCCCTGCCTTACCCGCCCTCCCCGCCTGTCTATCCCCTTTCTCATTCACTGTGTTTTGTTATTTTATCAGATTCAGGGGGAGACCAAGAAGAACATTCTCCACTGTTCAATATAAAATAAGCCCTGGAGTGCGGAGAGAGATCACCAAATTCACACACACACAACACACACCATAGTGAACTTATCAAGAATTACTTTGCTGCTGTTGCTTCTAGGGTTGTACGTGTTGAGAACATGCCTCCATGTAATTTACTATGTAAAAGCTAACACAAGAAAAAAAGAATTGGAAAACTTTCCACATTGATACAACCATGCATGTATCTGTGTGTCTGTGTGTGCTCATCCTCCTCAGGAAAACTCGAGTAGAAAATTGTGTAGACAGTCTAATATTTTCATTCACACAAATACACACACATGCGGATGAGGGTGCTGAGAAGGGGACTGTTGAAACGTTATTTTTCTATTAGGGATTATACGAGAAGAAGGGTTCCTGTATGAAGCCTGTTCCTAGGGAAAGAAGGAGGTGTGTTTATATGTTTCAACTCACCGAAATAATTTCCCGAAGATCATTCACGTACAGCCGTTCCGTCTCCACAATCTCCATCACAACACGGTCCATGTAACAAAATCGTGGTCTGCCCTGGGCTGGAATTGGGTACGAAATCCTACTTCGATTCCCATTTTCCGCACAATCTGCAAATAGAAAAAAGAAAAATCGTAATTATTAACTCTCTGTACTCATACTCATATCCTGTACAACAATTGCATTGTACACATTTTTTGTGGGTTGTGTGCGTTAAAGCCTTTAATGTCTCCACTCTATTGTTTTTTGAGAAAAGGTGTTGGATTCTAGCAAACTCTTCTCAATGGTCAATTAGTTGATTAAAAACTACGGCCATTACAGTGATAAAAACATTGCAAAATAAAATTGCGAATGTTACGACATGGTTGCAAGAAAAAACAAAAACAGTGGCAAAAGCTCTTACAAAATCATTATTTTTTCACCCCCATGTATGTATGCGTGTGTGTGTGGAAGTGGTAGGGACACAAAAAATGTGTGCAGAATGTACTTGGAAGCATTCTTCATCTAATTATTTTCAAGAGGAGGAGTAAAAAGAGACAGAATTGCTACCGGTACTGCAAATAACATAATCAAGGAAATCATGCGGCAACATAATTGACAAGGTACATCAGAGAGAGAAGGAGAGAGAGAGGGTGAAAAAAATATTGAAAACATACAAAAAAACAAGTTTAAAGATGCGAGTGAAAACTTGATTTTTCAAACATGATCAACTTCCCTCTTCAACGGAAACTGAACATCTCTCTCTCTCTCTCTATTTGTGTGTGTGTACACTACATACATATCGACAGGATAATTTCTTGATTAACTTAACTTTACAGCTTTCTTAACTCAAACAACAGATAGGTAAATATTGCTTTATGGAAAGCACACATGCAATATAATGTAAAAGAAAGAGGCCTCTCTCTACATATTTTTGACTATCGTGACAGAAAGGAGTCCCACAATATCAAAGTTAATCAAAAAAATTGAGCATAGCAAAAGAGAAGAAGATGGCGGAGAAAATTTTTGGGAGAATTTCATTCCTAAGGTTCAATGGCAAGAAGAATAAAGATTCTTGAACAGGTGTGTGTAGTGTGTACACAAAGAAAAATTAGAGAGACCCTGAAATTCAAAAAATTTCCATCTTAATGACGACAAAGTCGAGTCTCGTGTCAAAATCCAAAAAGAAATATCCAAATAATAATGAACCCTTTTCTCCAATTCCCTCCCTCCCTCCTCCACTCGTAAATTGTCCATTGAGGACGAATCAATGTAGAAGCCTATCAAAATATATACACATGTGATGTACTCCACAAAACATGAACACACACAGGCACACATATGAGCATGGAAGAGAAAATCGTGCATTGGTGCACTGCAGACTGCACTTTAATCAACGTTGCATCTCAAATTGCAAACCTACAATACAATTTAATATACAGTATATCATACACATCGAATCAACAAATAAGGAAGGAATAAAATCAACAACAACAAAATATATACCAAGCGAAAAAAAGAAGAGAGAGAGAAACACAAAGCTTGAGGCAAAAGTCATTTGAACTCCTACAATTTTTTTTCTTCTTCTCCTCCTCCACCTCCTCCTCTTCCTCTCATTCTCATTAAAATGTAATGCTGTCATATTACTAAAGACGTGACAGAAACAATCATCACACATTCCTTTTCCTCCTCTTCCTTCCTCCAAGACATAGACAACAAACAAACAAGAACGAAGAAGAGGGACAAAAACGCCAATAGCTAAACTAATCTTTATATCATTTGATCCAATTAGTAGACACCAAATTTCATTTTTCCGTTGACACTAATTCTTCAAAATATTGTGAACCTCTTTTAAGAGTTTACTCACTCCGGCTCTCACGTCGTCTATTTTCACTCATCCATTTTTTACTTCCATTGATACATATTTTGTTCCTACTTTCTCCACAGCTGATTCAATAATTTAAAAAAACCATTTTCCTCAAAATTTTCTAATTGTCTAGTCTCTCTGAAAACAAATCCAGAATTTCAACTGGATGGAAATATTCAATTTACTTTATTTTTTGTTGTTCCAAAAATTCGGAAAGTGTGTGTTGTTCCCCCCTACGGAGCAATGTAATGTTGCTCGCCCTTTCCAATACCCGCCCCTCCTAGTATTATACGTATTATGCCCGTTGAATCCAGAATGGGGAAAAGTACATCAATTTTTCTATTTGAATGAAAACATTGGGCTGTCACCTCCGTCTACAAGTAATTTGTTTCTTTCTTCCCTTGTTTCTTTCTCCTCCTCCTCCGCTCTTCTGTTATAGCTGATCCAAGTACATGCCACATTTTGGTCTACCCCCTCACACAAATGCCCGCACAAAATTCCATCCCCGAAACACCGACTCCTCGACTCGACTGACACGAACATAACAGGAGGGGAGGGAGTCTTCATCCCTCCGAAAGAAGCGTATGTTGTTCTCCATTACATAATAATACCACCAAATAAATTTCTATGCTCCTCTCCATATTTTCCCACTATCTTTCCTCCTCTTCCTCTTCTCCTCTCCCTCTCACTCATCCACAGTGGATGCCTGGAAGCTGAATTTTGTTGTTGAATTATTCCCCTCTTTTGCTCAATATCCGACTCCACAATACGAAACTTCACAGCAGCAGTGAGTATTTTAGTACAGTACAGCAGCAGTGTTTTGGAACATTATTTAGTGATTGCCTTGGATTTGGACTGTATGAAGGGAAGAGGGGGAGTACGAAAAGTGAAAACCATCAAGAGAAAGAGAGGGGCGCGTTGGGGGTGAAAAATAATAAATTTGGTTTTTTACACTCCACAATACTCTCTCTCCTTTCTTCTGTACTTAAGCTTCCATATAAAAAATTCCCACTTTTCTTCTGAGGCTCCGAACCCCGGATCAATATCCAGAGAGACTAAGACCAATTTATATTTATTCTCATGACATTTTTCATATTCTTCTTTGTTAAGGGGGAAGGAGAGTGCTAAATGTAGTGAGTAAACCGAGGGGAGGAAGAGTGCATCCTGCACAAATGTAAATGCGCAGTCAAATAAGAGTGAAACTAACTACCTCTCATCAGTCTTGAAAAAAAGGTGGGAAAACAATGTAGCCTTTGACATTTCCTCCTTTTGAATGTAAACACTTTTTGTACCTTTTTCTTTCTTCTTCTTTTACCTACACCTACAGGCCAAAAGAGATTTGTGCATTCCATGTATTGTGTGTGCACTTTCATGGCTTTGTATATGTTACAATTTTTTTGTGCACAAAAAAGAGCGTATAAATTTCCCCGTGTAAATTTAAATTCTAACGTCATTTTCAGTCCGCCGTTGCATAAGAGAAAGAGGAGAGGAGGGAGGGGGAAAGAGTTCATAAAAAAGGATGCACTCGTCAGGGGCTATAACCAAGTCACTAAAGTCATGAAAAACCTATAATATTTTTTTATGACAATTCCACGTTCTTCCACTTTTCCCCCACAAATCCTTCCTACCTCTATACTCTATACACTTACAGTACACACACTCGAAAAGACTCTTAACTTGTTACAGCTTTAAATTTAACATGCATCTTTGTCCAAATGGAGTGTAAAGGTGTGTGAGTTAATGGTAGCATGGAGAGTATTTAGCGAGTGGACAAAATACGGGAAAACATTCCCCTGCCAATTCCACAAACACACATTATTTTGGTTTCCCCCTCTTTCTCTTTTGCCACCCCGCCTTTATTACACACATCACATCCACATCATTTTTACATAAGGAAAAACTGAGTAGTAGGTAATGAACTTGAAATGGGGGGAAAAATAGCCAAAACCAGATTCTAAAATTTTATTACTCTCTCAGTCAAGTTTCTGTTTTTGTTCTCCTCCGTCCTCCTCCCCTTCTCTCTCTTTTATATACTCAAATGCCTCAGTAAGGGAACTTTGTTGTAAAATATAATTTACAATTTCCCCGTTATCAATCTCGTCTAGCCTTTGGGGAAAAAATGAGAATACTTTTTTTTATCACAGCATGCGACGCACAATTTGAAAAGATAAAATTGGGACTCCACACACACTCACTCCAGTCCACACTTTCAAAATCACACAAGTGCAATGTGCAATGCAATAAAAAGGAAAAGGGTGGGAGTGATAAGACTGCACTTTTGAGTGTGTGTGTGGGTAAAAAAATATATCCATTTCCTTGAGAAGCATCCCTTGTAAATCTCCATATAGTTAGCCATAAGACCAAAATTGTATGGGTGTCTAAAAGTCTAAATGCACACACGACACACAAAAAGAGAGACATACACTCGATTCATATAATTTGGAGGAGAGGCTGAGTCTGCTAATGCAGTAAAAGATGGGAATTTGAGGAAATGGATAAAGTCAATAAAAGTGTAAAGCTTGTATTATGCACGGAGGAGAAGGATTTTCCATTAAATTATATTTGGCCATTATGTAACATTTTACACTGAATTCTGTCTCCTCATTCTCTGTCTTATCGGGAAGGATAGACACAATTCTTGTGGCAGAGTAGGCAGATTGTACATGCATAAATGTAAAGTGAGGCAATATTCTCTTCAGTGATAACTGAGGATCTTTTTTGTACATGGAAAATCTTTTATTATGGATAGACATTGTAGCGTGCATTTGATTTGCATGGTTTTGCATCAAAAACTAAAATATCCCCTCCCCTCCATCCACTTTATAATGCTGACTATCCTTTCACCCTTATTTAGAGGAGAACTTAAAATTCTCATCAATTATTCATAAAAGCAGATGGATTGCCGGGGACTTAAGACCTTTATACTGTCTCAATCCTTCCCCTCCCTAACCGCACATTCCTCCTCCTCTTCTTTACTAATCTTAGCCAAGAAACTTCGTGAAGTCTCTGATGATTACAGTGAGGAGGACGAATTGAGACCCACCAACTTTATTATTACGAGAGCCTGTACCCCGGGCTATGGATTAATCACAAGAATTCATCAAGTGAGAGAGAGAGGCTATTCCCCAAATAATATACATTACTTGTACACACTCTCTATCATTCTAAATGTGTGTTTACCCCGTCCAATTAAATTTTAGACAACTCAACTCATTTGTATTTCCATTAAATGGAATCCACCTTACAATGTCCAACACATGCAAGCACCAACTGTCCATGAGTACATCTTAGAATTCTCCGACAGAGTCAAACAGATTTTGAATGGGACTCTTTAACGGTAAAGCTTGAAAGTGGTTGTCTAACCTGGCATAAACTTTAAAATCATTATAGTCGGTGAAGACTTCAAAAGGACTTGAAGTGCCAATTCCAATCCCACCAATTACAGCTAAGATTTGAATGGTACTTGAGAAAAATATTTTAAAATTAGTCGATTTAATTCCGATCTCCTGAGATCTCCTCTGTCCTTCTTTGAGAGGGTAAGAATGATTTGTTTACAAACATCTCTGTCACAAAATACAAACACGACTTCAACTTGGAGTCTCCAAGAAGGATCAAGTTTAAAGACATAATCTGTCGACAGGCAGAAAACAAAGAAATATGTCGTAACAAGATTAGTCAGGGCGCTTACGGCGCTCAGCATCTATGCACCCTTAAGGGGGTCGGACTAGACAGAATGCCAAAAATTGTACATTGTACACAATTCCAGTTTTCACTCTTTAAGATTTTACTTTTTGCAAAAAGAATATTTCAGAGGATGAGGTCAAGGGTCCGTTTTAAGTGACCCTATATCAACAAGGCATAAATCCGATATCTCAGATCTCAAAACATGTACCTATCTGTCTCTTCAAACTACTTTTTAAGAGATACTTTTTACACTCACACGTACACAGACTAGAGTAGCGAATTATACTATACGGATTGATTGATGTGTGTGTATAGAGGAGAAGGGGGCGGAATGGAAGGTCTTTGCGTAAATTTGTTGAACCCTTTCTTGTTTCCCCCAATGGTACTTTTGGACAGAGTCTAGCCGTTCTTTCTTACTCTGCAATTTGAGAGTACATTCTATTCAATGTCATCCTCAGATTTTGTTCAAAGAGAGCTTGCCGGCAAAACTCTTTGAGTTCTCTGTCTCTCTTTTCTGACTCTTCTTTCTCCCTGTGTGGCTCTTTAACAATGCTAGAGATGTACACACACACTCTTCATTCTCCAAGCTCTCAGTTTGAAGGATGTGGAGTATAATATTGTTTTTTGCTCTCTCTCTCTCTCTGACTCCATGCATTCTGTCATCATCGACACGGTCATCCTCACTCTTTCCCCCTCCTTTTTCACAAAATCCAGAGGGGGAAATTGTTGTGTAGAGAGGATCATTCCCCTCGCAACAAAATTTCGGCAAAAGTCCAAAAACTTTTCACCCTCCACAGACCATCAACAAATGCCAAAGTTCTCTCAGTCTACAGTCTACACACATCCAGTGAGACACACACAAATCCACATTTCTCTGTCTTCCCTATTCTATGATGATGAATTGAACAGACTTAAAACTTTACAAATGTCTACAAAAACACATAGACACACACAGTCATTGGTATATGAAGTACAGAGTCCGAAAGAGATGGGTTAATATAATTGGAATATTAACAACACCACCACAACAGACTCTGCTCTCTCTCTCTCTTTCGGAGAGACAAAAGCCGGGGAAGCATCTTGTTCTGGAATCTTGGCGGAAGTTTGAATATTCCTCCTCTTTCGTTCTGAGGAATCAGAACAGAAACAAGTCCGGATGTGATTCACTGACTCCTTTACATCTGACATGGAACAGAGAGGAGGGAGAGACAGAGACTTTGGTGTTCTCTTGAAAAAAGAATTCTACACACACAATCTCATGTATACAAATAGAGTAGCTCAAGATTTTGACTGTGTAACAGATCTGGTTGTGTGAGTGTGTGTTTTCACAAAGCCCACAGAAAAGCGGCAGAAAAAGAATAAGGAAGGAAGGGGAATCAAAGACCTTAGTCAACTCATTTATAAAGTAAACTGATTCATTAAATCCCGCATCTGTGTCTGTCGGAAGTGAGAGAAAGGGAGAGAGAGAGAGAGCGAGAAAAGGAGGAGGAAAGGGAGGGAGTCAATAACTTTGGAGAGTTGATCAAAGGAATTTTTGTAATTTAATTTGTCACCCATGTCAACCCATTAGAATAAACTTTTGTGGGACTTTATCAAGCTGTGAAAGAGTGACTGCCCTCCCTATTTATTCCATCCTCTTCCCCACGAAAGGAGAATGAAGTTGAGTAGAGAGAGAGAGAGAGCGAGAAAAGAAAAATGAGAAAAATATCCAAATAAAAATTATTTGACGAGATCCAAGGAATAGAGAACATTGCTACTGTATGCCAACCTTTTTTTGTATTAACTTGGATAACCCAACTAATTAACTCTTGACTCTCTCTCTCTCTCCCTTATCATCTTTCTTCGGAGGCTTGAAGCCCGACCCTTTGCACGCTATCCCATTCACATGCAATATGATTTGAAATCCACTCTCCATGTGTTTCCTTCTTTGTGTGTGTACAATATGTGTGTAACTAAGAATAATCTTAAAATTTAAAAGGGGAAACTCCATAATACACAATACATAATAATGTATGTATTCTTATATCATAAATCTTGAATCGTAAATCCTACACACACACATACACACACCATTTGAATGTTTAAACATATGGAACGGAGGAGGACAAAATCCACAACATTTCCCTTTACCCTTTATTCATATGCGAGAAGCGTGTACTCGAGTTTGGTTGACATGAGCCTACAACATGGTCGTTTATGTACAAAAACAATGAGAGGGGAAAAAATTCGTCCCTCCTCCTCCACCCTGGTTCCTCTTTTCTTCCTCCGTTCCTCAACTCACCAAAATTATGTTGAAAAGGAGAGGCAGAAAAAATTCTAACATTCATCTTACATGCGATGATATGTTGTGTACGGACAGGCGAGAATCAAATGGACAATTAACGCACATGTGATTAACTCAACCATAATGCAGCATACTATGCTGTGGAGTGTAGACAGGAAATCTTCCGGTGTGTGTGTGTGGATTCTCACTAAATATTTATGTAACTGGAATAAGAAATGAGCAATTAAGTTCCAGTTGTTCTCGTCCCTAATTCCCTCTCTAAAAAATTATTGATGCACCGACGGTACATTAAGGACAATTTTTTCTGATGACAGAAATTTTAAAATGAGATTTGTATGTGTGTGTGTGTGGCCTTCTCTCCGGTCCATTAATTGTGAAATTAGATTTTCCTTCACTTGTCCATTACCTCCAAATGTAGTTAATATTTCCCAACCCCCTTTCAACCCTTCAGAGGAAATGTCATGTGTGCTATGTTGTGTGTTAGGGAAAACCCGGGTTATTTGTAAATGTAATTACAAGTGAAATCTACATAATGTGTAATGAGAGAGGAGGGAGGGAGGATGAGACTTTTAATTTAATGAATTGAAGTTAGGGGGGACGGGACTTGGTTGGTGACTTCCCCTCAACTCAATCTCATAATCATATCGTAATTCGTAATCGTAATCGAAACATCCATAATTAATAAAGGGCACTGTGGGACTGAGGGAGTGTGCATATACACGCTGAGAACAAAAAGGTTAGATTTACCACCAGGGGCAATCGTTAAAGAGAAACGTTGTTTTAACCAACGAAATAAGGTTAGTTTGGATGCGCACTGC
>WJFB01001257.1:0-34709 GCA_009870185.1 Pygmarrhopalites habei
GGGGGTGATATTGTAAAATCCGGATTCCCTGCAAGATTAGAAAACATGAGCTTGACACGCCTCCGCCATGTTGTGAATTGGCAAGGAGGGGGGAGGGAGGGGGTGGTGGGATTGTATGGACAAACTATGTGTGAATTTTACAATATTAATTTAGTTACCCCCGATAAGCGGGCGTTTGCGGGATAGACGGAGAAGAGGTAAGGAGACACAATTACTCCCTCCCGCTCTCCTACCTGCTCCCTCCCCCATTATAAATATTTTATATTATACAATATAACGCTATTTATTACACACAGCAATTCTCATATCCGTCCACTTGCCATGCATTAACCCGCCACGGTCTGAGTGTGTGGATCGCGTAGTCAACAAGCCAGCCATCTAATAAATGTAAACTACTTGCGGGCTATTTCACCATTAACTGTTTGTTTATACGATAGCCTAATCATATGACTTTTTCCCTCCCTCTCCAACTACTAGAGAGAGAGAGAGAGTGGGAGAGAGTGTGTGTGGATGGTGGGGTATAGGCAAGTACATTAATTTCTTATTAGTTGTGACATGCTCCGGGCTGCAGGCTCCCCGAGTAGCGAGCAATAAAAAATAAGTGAGAAGAGGGGGGGGGGGGGGAGGGGAGAGACTCCTACTTTGGATTTGGATCATTCTCCATCTCGATCCATGATTCATCCCACCCTCCATTTTACATTTTTTGGAAAGGTGGAATTGCTCCCACTGTACAATGAAGGAAGGTGTGTGTGTGTGTGTAGGATGAGGAGTCCTGCCTGGGGATGTAGGCACAAGTCAGTTGTCCAACACGGGAGGAGATAAAATATAGGAGGGGATATTTGGATACAGCGGGAAATATTTTTGAGAACAAGGAGGAGGGGATGGGTGCGTATTAATGTGTGTAAGAACATATCAATCTTGCTTGTCAAACTGAAGAGGGGGAGGCAGGAACTGGGGAGAGGCACTGCAATGGATTCTAATGCACTTTGCCTGGAAAATGTGAGCGAATGAATTCTGGAGATGATTCATCAAGTGACTGGGAGTCGAGGGCACCCTCCTTTTTTCTCTCTCCTTTGCATGATGCACGGGCACGGAGGAAGGAAACACACACATCCACACACACACGGAGAGAGAGAGAGAGAGAAGCAGACAGAGGCAGTCCTCCCTGGCACCAAAAAGAAGGAAAAGTCGGCTGCCTAATTATTACTACGGCATGTACGTGTATAAAATCATTTTTTGTGTGTGTCTATCTGTTGGTGTTACTGTGCTGGTGTTTTGTGTGTGTGTGGGAGGGGAGACCATGGAAGTGTCCATGTGTCACCCGTTCCAGGAGTCCATCTCTCCATGAGGAGTAGCGGCAGATGATGACACGCTATCAGTTTATTCCGTCCAGGAAGACATATTTAATTGCCCTGGCTCAGCATCAACATCCCCTCCCCACAACTCTATAAAAATGAGGGGAGTTCCGTAAATGCACAATTAAAAGTCAGAATGAATACTATCAATTATCTTTCAAACTATTTTTCGAAATTTAAAATTGAAGTGTTTAATGTACTGAATAAATGATGATTCTGTAATTCCGGGTAGGAATCGTTTTTGTATGACAACGGAAGTTGAGAACAATTTAGAACCTTGACGGTATATTCACTCTCTGTGCAGTCTAATAGTGTAGTTAACGTGTGTGTGTGTAGAAGAGGTGGGGATGAGCGGAATTGCCCAAGATGTGAGTTGGTGTGTGGAGGGAGATGAGACTGTGTAAATATTGGAGTGAGTGAGTCTCTTTGCAGCTGACAAGGGTGTATGCCAAGTGCCAACATTTCATTGTATCTCTCCTCACTTCTCCCGTCGTTCACCCCGACTTTAGTGGAGAGACGAGAATCCATGTTAAAAAAGGTCTCAGTTTTGTGCACACTCTTCCTCACTCATCATCTCCTCCTCTAATGCACTCCTCGTCACGGGGGAAAGAAGACTGTCAGGCAGTTCTTCTTCCCGGTCTCCATTCTGTTGCCAAGAACCAGGGCATCCGAGTGTCATCTCATGTGCATCATCCAGGAGAGAACACCATTTGCAAATGATACATTCTCCTGTCCTTCCATGAAGCTGTCCTCCACAGTCTTTACAAAGAGTCAAAGGTCAACTATTTGTTTAGCCAAAGTCACTGCGTTGAGTTACTACAAAAGGGAGATTACGAAATCATGGCCATGCGACAAGATGTTTTAATTAGAATGTTGACTGAATTCTGTGCTGGTGTGTTTGTGTGCGTGTGTGGAGTGGGGGAGGGAGAGTTCAAGACCGAGAATGTGTGCACAAAAGACTCGACGCATGAAGTGGGGAGTACATAACATGAAAAACTTTTTCTTTTTCTGTTGACATTCCTTCTTAGCATGTGTGAGGTGGAGGGGGGAGGATGGAAAGTTTTTGTGAATAATTTGCTGACGTTTTATGATGTAGACTTGATCTCGTAGAATGTGATGATGATGAGCTCACGTTTGACTCCTCCCGAGTTCACGTGACAAATGACAAAAGACTTGAGCAGTGTGGGAGCTGAGGCAAGCCGGAAAAATGGCTGACAATGCTCATAATTTTGTAATTTGTCCTCATTTAGACTGTGTGGGAGTGGGAGTTAGAGTGAGAGTGTGTGTGTCAGAGCGAGAGAGAGAGAGGAAACCTTGTCGTCTCTTCATCAATCCTAATTTTGATGGGCTGGAAAGGACTGGCTTGTCTATGAAGAATTTGATTGAGCAACTCGATTTAGGGCAATAAAAAATTGTGCATCTGCAGTCTTGAGTGTTTGTGTGTGTGTATGGAGGTGTGAGAATGGAAGGGGAATGTGTACAGTTTTGTCCTGGTCTTGTCACCATCTGGACAGCTGCTCACTATTTACCAGAGAGTGAATTGCTCTATTAAAGACAGAGTCTCAGGCATAAACGACTCGTCGTTCGTGAAGGTAATGGGACTCTTCCCTCTCGTCGGAGGTGAGGACAGTCGGACAAAGGGAATGAGTGTGACTGTGGCACACGCGTCCACACACACAGTCCCCCTTCCACACACACACTCCCCCCACTATGCACAGAGGATGAGGTTGAGAAAGAATGGAATGACAATTTCCTTTTTCCTCACTGTCAGGTTAATAAAAGATGCAGGACTGTTTGTGTTGTAATAATAAATCCCCGGACTCTCCCTGGACTGGAGTCCGGGTCTAGAAAGAAATTACATGGAAATTTTGACATTGGACTACAAGAAGAGAAGCCTGGAAATTGTCGTAGCTTGCTTCCCGCTGCCCAAAACGACTCACTTGGCTAAGTGGAAGAGAAGGTCAAAGTAAATATGGAGCCGAAATTGAAAAAGTTGTAAATTGTCAGGACTGAATGATATCATGGCCCGTGCCTGGTTATCTTGACTGGGCGCTGGATGTGTCAAAGAGTTGATAAGCGGGGGAGGAGGGGGAGGGGGATGTGTGTTAGATTCACAATTACGAGACTGGACAGATGTTCCTTGTGTGGTGACAATGAGACTGGCAGAGCTGGAGGATACACAGTCATTTGACAAATATGTCCCCTTTGGAAATGCTAATATCCTCCTAATTGACACTCTCTGTTCGCTGTTCGTGTGTGTGTGTGTGTGTGATGACACACACTTTTCCATTTACAACTCGTCCTGGGGGAACCTGGGGAGGGGCGTACAGGAGATCCCACACAAAGTGTGTGTGAGTTTGGGTCAATGCAGGAAATTGCCAAGGAAAAGTTTTGTTGTGGAAATTATCTTCATAGATAATTCAGACGAATGTCTGTTGATACGGCCAGTGTCAATGGTCGAGTTTCATCTCTCGCGACGGAGCTACAACCCAAATTACAGGCGTAAGCTTCAACTCCCGTGCAAACAATGGAGCGTGCGATGCAGTCGCTCTCTGTCATCCAGACATTCCCAGGTTTACCCGCCGTCTAATTGACCTTTCCATGAATGCTCCGAGATACTGAGAGTCCATTCCCTCCCACACACACACACATTCACGGAGGGAAACACAACTTGGACAGCAGCTTGAGGCCATCAAAAAGAATGGCTACAAAATGTCAATTGTATAATATGATTAGGAGGGCTCGGACTCTGGACATGATTTTCATTTTAACTTTCTTTATCAAGAACAAGGATCCCACACACACGCACACACCCTTCCCCTCCCTAAACTGTCCATCCAACTTTGACTTGGTGTCCTAGCAATAAAGTGTGTTCATTCAAAAAATATATATTTGAGGAGGATCAGTTCATTTTTTAAAGTTATATTTTCTGTGCGTGGACTGAAACATTCATTGCATGTCTGTTTTGAAGTGTGTTTGTGTGTGAGAGAGAAATTCGATGACCACCCCCAGAGAAGAACACGCAAAAGATAAATGAAGAGGGAATTAATTGCAATTTTCAATTATGCTGTGGGGGGAGGGGGAGGGGACCACCAGAAGAGAGAGACGAGGAGGAGTGGAGGGCAAGGTGCTCCCGCAACATTAGTCTCCCCGAATTACACCCGTTTATTGAAAGGAGGGAGGGAAAAGGATACATATGTAATTTGAAGAGATGAACACGAGCTAAAGGTTCAATTAGGGGACTCGGGGAAAAAGGGCCGAGGGAGAGGGAATATTTATTATTGTTATTATTATCATCATTGGATTTACAATTTGCAGCTGAGGGAAGGAGGACTGAAAATGAAATGACAGGAGGGTGAATTAGCCCTCGACTCTAAAATGGAAAATTATCCTCTGCCCAAAATTCATTCAGTTTTCACCAGACTTCCCTCTCAAAATGCACAAAAGGGGAACAGAGGAGGATGACTGGTTTGTCATTCCCCTCCAACCTTGTCTTTATCTCGTGTCTGCATCTCCCATCTCCCCCCCCCCCCCACACACACAGTGAATTGAGGATTTTTCATTTGAAAAGAGAGAGTTGCCGTGTGATTCATTCCTTACACCACATCAGACACAAGGATCATTATGGATGTCGGACTGGGTGTGTGTGGGGACTTAATTACAAACTGTGTGTGTGTTTGGACTGGATTAAATTGGATTGTAGAACGTCGTTTAAGCAAATTTAAGTGCGGGTCTCCAGGACTTGTGCGTCTATGTGGATGACTAATAATGGAAGCAGGTAGATTTGTCCATTGGACCAGACTCCGACTGGACTCTCCAGAAATCCGGCCCTGTGTTTAACCTCTAATCTTCTGATGCATGTTTGCAATCCCTGTTGTGAACAGCCACTCCTCTCTGTGTCAACCCAAATAATTCTACAAATGACAAATGGCAGGAGGATTTTGGCTAACCGGTCATTAGGATGGGCATTAAGGGTGATTGTAAAATTTAAAAATGGATAAGGGTCAGAGCCCTTTGACTGGTTGTGGCAGTCAGATGATGTGGTCGTTTGGGAAGGGCAGGATGTCGGGGGAAGGATAATCGTGTGAAGTGGCCGTGTGTCCCAGGGACTTTGGGGGATTGTGGGGGACATGAGTTGACCAAAGTGGATTAAAACCGCATGGAGCTCATTTCCTCCTCAGAAAGAGGAGTCCATCCTCTGTCATTGTTCTGGGGGAAGGAGATTTGAATCTTCAGTCGGACATTTTATTCTTTCATCTTGCAGGGGGATCAAGTTGTACGTCATCATAATTGAAAATTTTGCAACCCTCTCTCCACTTCACTCTCGTGTTTTGTGAGGAGAGAGACAATTTTGAATTGGACACTCTGAATTTCAATCTGAGGCCGGAAGTCGGACCAAGAATTGACTGATACACTCCTCCTCCGTAAACTCCAAAGTGTCCAAATTTACTTTCTAAATCAACTGTCACATGGACCATTACATATGTCATGGACGCACTAAATCAAGTTAATAAAATCAAGTGAGATTCAATTCAATTCATGGAGCCTCCGTCTGGATGAATTCTCCTTCCGTCCCTCAAAACTTTAAAGTATCCTTTGTATGGGCGAGTTGATGAGGAATATTTAATTATTTGTCAGGGATAAATGTGCACAAAAATGAGATGAATAAAATAAATAGACACACATGGGAGTGCGTGTGTGTGGATGGGTGCACAGACAGGGATTCCGAGTACGAGGAAAGTTAATTGAAAAGAAGATGTGAAGACGGACAAGTACAGATTTTGTCAAATATATATATATATTGGCGTTTTTTGAGGAGGCTGGTTTAAATCTGGGTGAGAGAGTCATTCATGCGAAAATGATGAGCAGAAGGAGGGAGGAGAGAAATGATTTTGCAATCTGCATGGAGGATTACTTAGATTGAATTTGAGACCCAATTCCCGAATCCCTACCCAAATGGAAAGTTTCCGAGGGTGCGGATGGAAAATAAGGAACCACCGTCTTCACTCCACCAAGGAATCTACAGGGTGTCCACAATCCCTTCACCCACATCTTCACTCCTCTTCCTCTAAATCTGGCAAAAATGAAAATTTTGCTCTGAAATTCAACACAGTTTTAATCTTTTCAACTCAGTTTTGAAAGTACAAAATAACAATTATTGGGTAGTCACCGGCACACAACTGTGCTAGTCTCAGTATGACCAATTACGTAGAAATCCAATATTTCTTAATAAACCAGTAGTAATTACCCGCAAGAAATTCTTGCCGAATTTTCTATAAAATGTATTTTTAGAAACTCCCTTAAATTCATATTTTAAAATAGTCAGTGTGCAAGGGAATGCTTTATTTGCATGCAGAGCCATAAAGTCGTTGTCACCCTGTAGAAGCAGTCTGAGCATCCCTTCCAGCGCTCCAGTCGAGAAAGGGTGAGAGAATGAAATTTCTACTTCCAACTTGACAACAGACATGTATCAATCTTCACGGGCTTCAAAATGCACACCACTCAAATTTGAAATTTTTTTTGTAAAACATCAAAGAAAAGGGGGAGTGGAGTCGGCTTGAATAGAAAAAACTATTTCGGACTGAATTTGGAAAGAGGCTGAGCGTAATGAAACTTTCATTATGAAAGGGGGTTCAAGAAATTGATTGGGATTTTGAGGGCTTTGTCACTTTATTCCCCATCCAATGGGCATAAAGTTTTGATGGGATAATTAGGAATGTGGACAAGGGCGTAGGATTGACAGTGGACTCCCCTCAGGACAGATTTGAAGAAAAATATGTCACAGGACAGTCGTACATTCCACCCACCCACAACAAAATGAAGGGATGAACGAGACTCACTCCCAGATTGTAACGAGTCCTCCGAGTTGTCATTTTCTCCTTTAAAATCCTCCATCCTGACGATGACTTGAGAATGTCCCACCGAAATGAATTGGCGGATCCATGTTGGAGGGTGGTTCGAATTGGACCCTGGATAATTTCCATCCCCCACTTAACTACCTTGCAAATTGTCCATCATCTTTTTTTTACAACCTCCCAACACACTCAATTCCATTTCAATTACACACACATTCCATGGAGCCTTGCTCTGCCCCCATTTTTATTTTATCCCCTCAACTTTGGACAAAGATGGAGTGTCATTTTAATTTTTAAAGGGTAAAATGGGTTTTCCCCTCTCCATCTCATTTATCCAGTCAAACCGGAGTTGCTGCTACATTTTTAATTTGCGGAATGGAGAAAGGACAAAAGTTTTCTCAACATGAACGCAGTCCAATTTTTCGTCTCTACTTCAAGTCCTAAATTACAGAAAATGTAGAGAGAGAAGAGTTGCCTTCACCTAAATACACACAAGTGTAGAAAATATTATTATTATTATTATTATTATGATGGTTGTTGAGGAGACTGACTTTGATGGATTAGCTGGAGGGAGTGAGATGAGTGTGTCGTCATGAGAGTCGTTTTTTTTTACTTTTCTCGGCTCTGACAAGTTGGACAAGGCTGATTGCCTGACAACTTTTGAGATGGCTACATTGGAAGTTGGAGTCATTCACTTCAGTCCGTACATTGGGTCTATGAGGAGTAGACATTGACTGTCGATCCAGTCAATTCCATTTGGATGTCCAATGGGGGCCTCAATTAATTGGACAGAGTGGAGACCACTGCTATGCTCCGTGTGGATTGTCAGTCAAGGCGGGGAGAGATTGTTGAAAGGAAATGAGTCTCCATTGACTGACTGTCACCCAGAAGAAGAGGACACTGGGGTGTAATGGAGAAGGGCCCTCTGCATTTTATTTCCTCTCAATCCACTGTCATAAAGTTGTCATGTGATACGTCCCCTCCCCTCCAGTCCGTATGTAGCCTAATGTGGGTCAGTACAAAAGGTATTTGTCCTGGACGATAATGGACGGTGAGGATGATCAGAGAAGAGGGGAGCGGAAGAGGAGGTAGCTGGCCGTGGATGGGGAATAATGAGCTGGAGTTGTAATCATAGAGATGATGTCATGTGTGGACGGAGGGAGAGAGTGCCAAGTGCACGATAGAATGACCTAGTCGAATTGAGAGAGACCATTGGTCTCAGTTCGTGCACCCAACCCAACCAACCATGCCGCACAATAATGGATGGATGGGAACAAACAGTTGACGAGATGAAGGTGAAACTCACTGGTAAATGCCAGGTAGGCCTAATTAAGTCCCCCTCCCTACCTCCCGTATCATTACCCAACTCTCCAGCCATTGTGCGTCTAACTTCAGTGCTCGATAATGAAAATGACCATTTATACAATACACAACCTTCTGTGTGTGTGTGTGTGTGTGTGGATGAGGAGAGGAAACAGGAGGACAGGGGAATGATGAGCGTATTTCATGTGTTTCTATTCCCTCTCGCACCGGATCCCAGCCCACATGCCTCAAAAATGGAGAGAGAGAGTGTGTGTGTGGATGATGATGGGGCTCGTGGTCACATGAGTCAGTGTTGCATGTCCCATGTCTTGGATGAGTTCAGGTGTGACAGCGACAATCCCCGCCCCCGGTCCCTGTCTCTCTCTCTCTTGCGAGAATCAACCCAGGACAATGCACACACACACACAAGTTCAATTACACGTAATCAGCATGGAAAAATTGTGTGATTAAAAGACACAGGCAAAATTGCGGAATTACAACACGGAATTAGAGTGTCTTTGCAATTTGAAAATTGCAATCCCATGAATTTGAATGCAGAGGCAGCAGAAACATTTTTTTGTTGTAGAATTATTTGCACAGTCGGTAAAGTCGTGAGCGTGAATTGAATTGAATTTATGTTTCTTTGTAGAGTGTGTCTCGAAATTGGGAATCCAGTTGTGCAGTGACGGGAGGGAATAAATGCAAACCAAGGATTGCTCCTTGATTCCATTTACAGACTGGAAAATTTTCTACTTCATTTCAATCCATCCTTCTAATTCCAAGTTGACAGTCCTCTTTCCTCCGCAGTTCTCAGTTTCAAAACTTGGAGTTAGAAAAGAGTGTATCAAAATAGAAATTGGACAGAAAAGAGAAGGCAGAAGGGAAATTTTTGTAAGATGGACCAACTTTGGGGATTTTTACGCCTCCGCACGTTCAGTCAGAGTAGCAGTTGACGAGGAGGAGGACGGCGGGTTTTGGAGAAATGGCTATTTTGTGTCATGATGCATGTCCTCTCCCCTCCATGTACAAAGTTCAAGGGGACCGTTGTGTGTGTGTGTGAAAATGAACAACACAGTCAGATGTACTCATGGAAGGAGGGAAATGAGAGAGGGAAGGTGTCCATCATACGGCAGCCAAGTCTCTCCTTCTCTGCCAACTCACAACTCTCCAGATTATTCCACCAGATTAGATTCCATGCCGAGTCTCAACTTTTGACTTTTCCACAATTTTTTCTTCTCTCCCAAAACTTAAACTTTACTCCATAAATTTGGATCTCTCCCTCCTCCACACTTTCCCAACATTTTTCTTCCTCTTCCCTGTCAACTGTTTTGCATTAAAAATCCACTCTGCTCCATTCAATCTGAGGAGGAGAAATGGCTAAATAGATTGAATATGTATAAAAGCCGTGACTGGTTTTCCTTTCAGATTTTGAAAGGAGAGACATTGCAAATATGAAATGTTTGCCTGACTGGACAGGGAACAAAGAGGAAGAAGGAGGGGGATATTCAAATTGTTCACACGTACTGCATTAGGGATGCATATTAAATTAGTTGAAAGTGACACTGTCGATTAGAACTTTTCTCTACCCCATTGGCGTGTGTGTGTGTTTTGTAGGAGGGGGAGAGGGGATTCGGCTCGTATAAATCCAAGGATGAGGCATTTGGCATTTGGGAAGGGAGAGGGAATCCCCTTTTCACGGTGAGAATTGTGAGGGGAGAAAGACAAGTGGAAGTCATGTTCTAAAATGGTTCTTCTCTAGAAAGGAGAGAATGGAGGGACAAGGGATGAGGGGGAGACTTTGACAGGCTGAAGCAAATCGATGACTAAATGTTACATCGTGAGATCAAGTCAAATGTAGCGTGAAGGAGGGTGTGTGTGTGTGTGTGTGGAGATGGATTCATAAATATCTTGCTGATCAACGGGAGGGCAAAGCCTCTGAGCAATAATTATTATTATTATTCTCGTGCCATTGTCCCGAAACCCCCGCTCCAGTCTCCAGCCTGATATGGAATGTCCAGTCAGCACCCGACTTCCTCTCTTCATTCCTACCCACATTTCCCCTCCTCAGACACACACACAGCCCGATCTGCACACCCCAACGAGGAGGAGGACATGCAGTGCGAAGCTCTTTTACTGCCCTCCAGCCCTGGGGTTTCATCTGAGTCTGCAATATCCTTCCCTTCAAGTCCCCCTTCCCCTCCCTTCTCTATGCAATGGCATGTCGGAGTGGAATCTCTTTCAATTAAAAGAGTGGGCTGGCTGGGCCGGGGATAAAAATTGTCACTCTTGGCCCCCTTGTTGCAGTGATAAATAATTTTAATGTTCAAATGGACGCATTTTGTTGATTTATCGGGGGATGTTGTGGATTTTGAGGAGTGCACGGGGGAATTGTGCCTCTGCGTCCAAATACCCATTTAGGTTAACAGGGATTTGATGCAACTAGCTGAAATTTGTAGTGTGTGCGTGTGTGTGAAGGGAATTCTCTTGTCCATCACGATGGAACATCCATAAAGGGAATCGTTTATCTCTCCACTTGTTTGTTTTCCAAAGTCAATTGGAATGACCAATTGGAATGTGCGGAGGATTCTCCATTATCCAGTCTCAGTCCATTCATATCTCCCCCGTCAATCCCAAAAACTCTCCTACTAATTAAAGAGAAAGCTTTCCCGTCGCCACGGAATTCCCAGTCAGAGGGAAAAGAGAGACAGAGCGAATCCCATAACATTTTTTTCCTCCTAAATATTTAATTACATTTGAGGGCAGAGCCCAGAGTACAAAGTCCAAGTTAAATTAAATAGCTCCAAACTGAATTCAATCTCTCACCACACACACTCATAATTGAGATGAGAGCCAGTTTGAAATTTGATTTCACAAACGGCAACCATTTCCCCTCGTCCACGCCTTCACTCACTTGAGCACAAAAAATGTCTGCGTGTGTTTGAAGGGAGAGAGAGGGAGAGAGAGAAAACAGACAAGGACTTTGTGAAATGAAAAATATCATTCCTAATTTGATTTGAGTTCGTTCTATGCAATGAAATACAAGTTGACTTGATAAATCTCAATTCCTCCCTCCTTCCAGTTTTTTTCCCTCTAATTTGTAAAAACAAAAGTCCAATGATTACATAATGTAATGAGGAGCTTCCGTCCTGTCTCTCTTTCTGTAGTGGAGAGCACTTAAACTGTTCAGCTGTAAATAAACTCTGTGTCTGTCTCGTCGTCCCTGCATCCACTAATGGAGAGAAGAATGGAGGATTTAAAATTCATAGGGTAGTTAATTTTAATGATGATCCGAGTGGGGGAGACGGGCGATTCAGGGCCCGAGGAAGGATCCTCAGACTCTTTGTGTGTGTGTGTCTCGGGGGGAGTGGTGGGAATTTTCCAGTTAAACTCACCATTCGTCTGTCTTAATTAAAGTATGAATGAATGCATTCAGAATGTGATTCGAGATGTCCCGTTTTTTCCGCACCATCCCTGGATGCTGGTGTGTGTGTGTGCGGAGGGTGAATGGCTGGTCGTATGATATATTGTTGGTTGGGGTGTGTGTGTCTGTTCCGTTGAAATGGAGACGCCCGGGGCGTTTAGCTCGCAATGTAAATGACGCATCCAGATCCAATTTGAGGAGTGGTATTTTCAATGTGCGGATACATGACCGTCGTACACATCCAGTGGCTGGTGTGTGTGTGTGCGTGGAGTGGGTGAGATAATCAAGCCGAGTGGAGTAGCTAATTAAGTAAAACAAACTGAGGCGAAGGGAGGGGAATTGAAAGTCAAGTTTGAGGAGGCGGAGGAGGGAGGGTATTAGGAACTGTGTCTGTGTTGACATGGCGTGGAACCAAAATCAAATAAGATACAGACACAAAATCCCCGAGTATCAGCTTGAGTCATTTGATATGCGTCTCTCGTCATGTCTCTTGTAGAGCCAGAGAAAGGGAGAGTGTGTGTAGTCTCTTCTCGTCATTGTCACGGAGCTACTGATACTCTCCGTGAGGAGAGTCAATGAGGCACCCTCACTCAGAAGCAGTGCAGAAGGAGAGAAGGCTTAAGGAGACAAGTGTGACAAATTCAAATGTCAACTGCCATTATCACGGCTTTCATCAAATTGTCACTTTCTTGGAATTACACTCCATTCTTTTGAACAGATGAGTCCAAAATATATTTATTGTCACTCTCCATTCATGCATTCAAGTTGTTTTGACTGAAGGAAAATGGAATTGTGGGCAAATATTATGATTTTTTGAAATTGGGCTGTGAAATGTCCGGTGAAGCCTTTGACCCACCCTTCATCTGGATGATGACGGATTCAAGGGGTGAGATGAGGCTGGGCTCCAATCTTGGGACTGCGTAAATGATGAAGAGATGTGATGGTTCGCGTGTATATATGAACTGCAAACGTGTTCAAAAATGCCATGAGGAGCTTCTCAATCCCAGCATGGCCCCACAAGGATAATGGATTCTCCAGCTCCACTCGGCAAGCCCAAACCTTTGGTGAATATGATAATATGTATTCTGTAAAATAAACATCCAGTGTGAGAAGGGAGGAGTAGGAGGACCTCAGCCGTGCATGGGAAATATATTATTTCCAAAATGTGAAATTGGTAGAAGGACATGCTAGCATTGCAGAGAAGATTGTCTGGCGCATCTGCCCTGGACAAAAATAGGTCTAGTGCGAATAGATCTGCTGACCAAGTGACGACACACAGACAGGAGTATTATGGCCAGAATCAAACATCATCATCATAATTCCAGAAATTAATACGGATCTTCCTCCCTGACCACTGGACCACATGCATAATTGACTGGCCTCTTCCCAGCTGACTCTGTCGAGGAGGAAGGTCTGGAAAATCAATGCGTGTCCGCTCCTTCCTACATGGATTACATTTCTCGGCTCGACGTCCTCCTCCAAGAGCAGTCGGATAGAATTGCTCCCGAGCAGAGTCTCCAGTGTCCACATTCCAGTTGGAATCTCATCTCCTTTGAAGCTGGCATTCCTCATCTGCTCCTCCCAGCCTCTGCCATGGTTATCCCAAAGTGCACACTCCACTTGATTGTCCATCGCCCGGAGACGGAGGGCAATTCACGAATCCTCTTAACCATTGCACGCTCATGACCCAGCTGCTACTCCAATGGTCAATCGGGAAAAAACTACCCGGGAGGGGAATCAACTTTGTGCGGAAGACTAAAAAGATGGAACCATGGAGAACGACTCATAAGACGACACAAATATACAATCAAAACAATGAACCTTGTGATTTTTTCCCTAAAAAATGAAATGACTTTAACTAATTGACAAGTTGAAAATTGAACTTTTTTATTTTTAGGAATTTATCTAGTCTGGTTTCTCCATGTATTTGTAGATACTTTTCTGATTGCCTTCAAATTCTCCGCCTGATTGTCCGTTTTGAAGAGTTTATATAGAAGGGATGATCCAGGACCACACAATGGATCTCAAAAAGTTTGGTTGTCTGTCCCACAAACAAAGGCACACACACACACGCCATGGACAAAATTGTAGAGTGGCCAGTGTCCAGAGTTGCTCATCCGACACTCATTGTCATTGGGAGAATTTCGGATGCTGGGAATGACAGCCGGGGGACGAGAGATAGTTGTGGACTGGTTTGGTGGACATGAGGGGACCATGTTTGTGTGTGTCCGGAAGCTGGGGGCATGGGGGGTGGAATGACGGGCACTTGACTTCCAAGTTGGATTTGAATGCGTTCGGATCTATGGAGATGGTTGATTTTTGACAACTTTCTACTCTCAATTTGAAGGAGAGGCTGACAGGGCAACAGAGGCTTTCCCTCGCTTTCTCTCGCTCCGAGTCGAGAGTCGGAGTGGAGGCGGACACGTCAAAAGGATGACAAGTGTCTCCATTTTACTCTCCCCTCCTCACTTTCATATAATTGAGGAAGTGGGGAGGGGGGCTGGAGGGGAAATGGAGGGAGATTGAGAGTGGAAGAGAGGGAAGGAAACAAAACTCTTGTCTTTCTCTTTTCAAATTTTCAATTTCACTTTTGTCCCTCTCTTGCTCTCTCTTATTGAGAGTGTGAGTATGTGTGTGTGTGGCTGGGGGCAGACTAGAGTCTTTTTTCGTCCGTTGGGGCGATGGCGACTGACATGGAGAGGATATGAGGGGATCATGAAAACCATGTGGAGTTGGGAAGGAGAGTCGGAGTAGGTGAGGTCCAAAAGACAGTTCAAGGCTGAGTGAGAGGAGGAATTGTGACAAGGAAAGGAGAATTGACATGGGCTCTGGGTAATTTTCACCATAGTCCACCTCCTCTGCCGGTGAGTGAATATCGTGTCATTGAAAACGCTTACCAGGATAATCCCGGGACGGAGAGTGAGTGTGTGTGGCTCATCTATATGCACCATGGAGAGTGTGCATGACAATTGCAGACGCGGAGTGGGGATGCACTTGGGGCTTGGGTTATCTCCATATTTTCTCCATAACTCAACCTCCGCGATGGAGGAGGATGGGTTCTCCTCCTCAACGCGTCCTCAGCACGACCGTCCTGGGATGTGGAGGACTGCAAAGTGCACTGCAAAGTAAACTCTCGTGGAGAAGTCAGTGGTTTGCTTGGGAGGACGAACAGACAGAGAGGGAGAGGGAGGGAGAGGAGAGGAGGCGAAGACTCCGTGGCAGTTTGTGGGTTTCTAAAAATCACCCGTTTATTCTCCTTCTTTCTTTCTCTCCCTCTCGTCGTCTCCCATCTTCGATCCACTCACCCACATTCTCCCCCCTCCCTCCTCCAGATTATGTCCATGTCAATGTCCCAATAGAGAGGACACACAAGGAAAGAGGATGATGATGCCATTGATGGTCAAAGGAATGATAATCCTTCGGAAATTATTCTGACCATCCCTCTTGGCCCATGTTTAACCATTTCCGGTCCATGAGTCCTGGTTTCAAAACATGTCCACTGTCCCCCGTCCTGCGTGTGTGTGTGTGACTTTGGAGGGCAGCGTCAGAATAGTAATGACAGACGTGGGTTCCGACTGTCCCGGCACTGAACTCTGGACCGGAAGGATATTTCAGAGGATGCGCCTGGCGGTGTACAAAATGAAATTCTTTGGGAGACGATTGTTCCTTTCACTTTGTGACAGGGCGGAGGGGGGAGGAGGACGATCAAGACGATGTGGAGGTTAGAAGGATGACAGTTGGTGTTGACATTTTTGAGGTAGCGGCTTGGCGGTGGAACTTTAGGGGCTGAGGCTCTGCTGGGAAAATGGTGAGTGTCATGTAAGGGGCGTAAGGGAGAGGATGAGACTTGGAAGAATGAGGAGGGAAAAAACTCGGAGAGGAAAAAAAAGAGAGAAGATTGCATAAATCATTGGACGTGGCTTATATTTTTTATTTGTGCGGGTCATAAATAAAAATCTCATTTTGGTGTCTTGTTACTCGGCATCCCTGGCAAATTTTTACTCTCCATCCTCCTCCGAAACACACACACACGCAGTTTAGCAGACAGATAGACACGTAAAGAAGAAACTCGACTTCCAGTTCTCTCTGTCTTTTATTCAATAAGCGCAGGGGAAGGTTGACTAGAGACACTGGAACAGAGAGAGAGTGGAGAAAATTGGCTGGATATTTATATGTGCGTACGAGGGAGGGAAGGAGAGGGGAAGAGTCAGGAGGACTCGTCATGGACATGAGAAGGAAGCATTCCTAGTCCAAAAGGAGCAAGTCTTTATGTTGGGACACATACATGTGTGTGTGGAGAGAGAGAGAGAGGGAGTCAAAAATGCAAGTGATTGGAGGGTGGGCAGACACACAAGTAGTGGCTTAAACAATCTTCTAGTCGAAGTACCCATGACGTTCCCGCCGCCGCCCGCCTCCCCGCCCTCCTTGGAAAAAAAAGTGATTGAAGGAATAAAGGGATTTTTATGGAGAAGCCTCTGAGCCCCACCAAGCAATTTCCACCGCTGACAGTTCTCAGTCTCTCTTATTAAATTCAATAGCGTCTCTCCTCCTTTCTCTCAACCATGTACATACACTCGTAGGTCGTGCATGTGTGCGTGTGTCTGTATGTAGGAGGGATGGTGTGATGCCCTGAATGGACGAACAGGGGCGATGATACTTGCCAACGTTCCACTTTCTCTTCGAGACAAGGAGAGTGGATAGGGTAATGAGCACTTGGACTTTCTTTCTGGAATCACTTGAATTGCCCCAGGATGTGTAAAGGGGATACAGGAGGAGGTCTAGTTCCTCTGAACTGACTGGATGAGGCAGAGTGAGAGAAGATTGAATCTGGAGAAGGTGAATGGAGAAGCCATTCCATCACCTTTCACCCTCCCCCCCCACTCCATTTAATCCCAGTTAATTCCATCCTTCGTCCTTCCGGATTACCCTGTACGGCCAATACACGCATTGCAGTCCCTTCCATAAAAGAGTCCCTTGTCTTTTATCTCTTCTCTCAAACTACATTAATACTCGTACGTATGTACGGCCCACTTCATCCACTGCATCCTCCCATCTCGGAATGTGTTGACGACTCCTCATGAATCTGTCTTCCTCACTCCAGGAGTTTAACTGACCATTCACCATCCAATTCCCTTCACCTCCCAACAATCTCTCTCTCACTCTATTTGGACCCAAATTAACGGTGCATCCCGTCTTATGTAGAAGGATGAAAAAAACTGGAGATCTTTGTCATCCCCAACAATGGCCGATGGTGTGCAAGGAAAGGACAATGCAGAATGCATCGAATGTCGATCGGAGAAAAGAGAGAATTCAAGTCTGGATTGGCGATGGGTGCTGTCTGCGACCTCGAACGAAAGAGATTCCATTGTTTCAGAGATGGAGAAGGGGAGCTGGAGCTGTGATTTTTTAATGGTGAATATTTTATGGTTTCTCTTTGACAAATAGCTTCGTATTTTTAGCCAAATATCATCTCAGCCACTTATCCCACATTCCCCATATTTTCAAAGATTTTTGAAGGGAAGAAGGGGTGGCAGGGGGATTCAGAGCTACATGGAAATCTCTCTCTCATCCCTGGGACACTTGGAAGGGGTTGTGTTTGTGATCCCAAATTCCACTGCACACCCCACACGTGCCTAGTGGGAGTGCCTATTTTGTTCTCATTTCGTATAAATATGGACCCATTTTAATGTCCTTTCTCCCTCGGTCCCATAATTCGAGGGGGAGAGGCCACCACCCTTTCTCTCTCTCTCTCTTTGCATTTTGTCCTTTGAAAGATACGATTTCTGAGTGGTTTTTGAGCGTAAATCCCAATAAGCATAAATAGGCCTATTGACTCTCCATCTTTTCCCTCCTCCGACTTTCTCCAGTCTTTCCTCTGCCCGAGCCTATTCGTATGGATGGATGGAAGTGGGGGTTGTAAAAATGTAAATCCAGTCTTCCCTTCTGACGAGAGGATTGGCGAGGGCGAAGCCTTCATGGATTTTGTACCCACGGCTAAGTGTACGCTGTGGGTGAAGGGTATATTACTTGTACATGCCGTGCAGTCAGATATTTATTTTTGACAATCCATTGGAAAAGTCATCGTCCACACTTTCCTCGTCTTATCGAAAGATGGGAATCAAATGGCAGGGTGTCGCCTCCAGCTATCCAATTTATTGAATTAGTGATGGTAGACAAGTATCTTTCGTTCTTCGAACTAAATCCATTTGATTTCAATGGACAATATTTAGGGAGGGAAAGTAGGGACTTTCTGATAAAGGTCATGGATGTACGCAAACGAATATTTCCACTTTAATTCTGAATCTGAACTGGACTATATAAGTAGGAGAAGACTAGGGAGTGTAATAAAACCGCCTTGACGGGTCATTCCGTAGTGACCACACTGACGCCTTCCAGTGTCAATTAAATTGTAGTCTGCATACAGCGTTGAGGTCAGAACGGGGAAATTTGAAATGGTCTTCCTAGTAGCTGGCTGGTATGATGAACCTGGAGTGGATGCGTGTGTGTGTGTGTATGAGAAGTTGGAGACATGACTGGAGCGTTCAAGATGCTGAGAGGGAGAGACAGGAAGGACAACTTGGTTAGGAGAATATCACGTTGATATCAATTTATTAGAAGACAGCTTTTCATGGCTGGCAGTGACAGGTTGTCGGGATGACATTGGCGTGAATAGATGTCCCGGTGGGGGGGGGGGGGGTATCTCCAAGTGACATCCATCATCTTCCTCCCACACCTAACCAGCCCCCGTGCCACACATCCCGTCTCCTCCAGCACACGGAATCCGGGTCCTGGTCAGGGCCACTGCCGTCCTGGAGACGAGTCAAGATGATGACTCGCCATATCTCCAGATCCTCATCTCAATGTTAGATAAAATGGGGGCAGCTAATATCATCCTCATTCCTCATCATCCCCACCCCAGCAACACACATACGGAGAGACACACACACGTCATTAAAAGTGCATCCAAAATTGATCGTCCCTACATTATCTTTTTAATGTGGGAACTCTGACAGAGAGAGACTCCCTTTTTTTCGCTGTGGAGAAGAAAGGTCACTTTTTTGTGTCACTCAGGAGTCTCCCTTCTATTTTTGTTTTTTGCCCTCTCTCCAGAAGGAAGGTTCCACGGGGGGGACTTGTCCGTGGCTGGATTTCTCGTCTACATTTTAATCGCACTTGCCACTCCACTGCCCCACGATTATCTGCTCCGTGTTGTCCCTCCACCCAATCACAATTGCTAATCGTCACAGACCTCCATCATCTTGTCCATTAATTTGAGGAGCAGAAGAGCTCCATTTCCCATCCACTCTCCGCCGCATCGCATCCTGGAAAATGACGCCACTATCCGATTCATTATTCCTGCCCCCTCGTCTTCGGTCATTACATCAAAGTCTCACGAGTTTCTGGGTGAAAAAAATTGTTTCCTCCCCTCCCTCTCCCCCTGTCTCGTGGATGAAATACATAAAGTTTCTCAGAAAAAAACACTTTGATCTGTTTAAGAACGAACAAGTCTTGAAATTCCAAGTAGTTGAACAGTGGTTAAGAGAGAGAGTTTGGGTAGTCGGGCTTGTAAAATATGGGGAGATGGAAGGTGAAAATAAAAAGGAAATGATGACTTGAGAAGGGCGGGAGAATAAATTTTTATTATTATTATGATTATTATTTTCATGATGAACAGACCACGCTCGGAGGAGATGATCCTGGAGGAGGAGAATGCAAAGTGAGTCCGTTTTTCAGCCAGGGACTCTTCTCCGTTGGAAGTTTGTTGTGAGTTATGAGGGGGGGTCTGGTGGAGGGGGGGTGATGGTGGAAAATGGGCTTAAAGAGATCGTGAGAAGAAGTGGGCACTTGTAAAATACATTTTTTGCGGGCACTACCATTCTGCTCTGTCTGCGGAGGGGAGGGATGTAAAATGGTAGTGTTGTTGCTTATTCTAATTCCCACAGCCCCCCAACCACACACACACACACACGCCAGATGAGAAATGAGAACACGAGACGAGAATTTTCTTCCTTATTTTTTCTTTTCGGGGGAGAGGGTATTTACATGGAGGGTGAGAGGAGAAGTGTGTAGATGCCACAGTATTATCAGTAAATTAAAATTATACTTTCCGTCTGAAGCCCTCCTTGGCAAAAGGCAATGGCAAATGGCATTTCATCTCGGATTGCCTGGGAGAAATATAAAATTTTCTGTTTGTGTGCTGTGTACATCTTCATCTTGTGATGGCTACAAATGCGGCTAGTTAAAGTTATGGTGGGCGGACCAAACTCTTCATTCACTTCATCTTTTGACTCCTTTCATATTTTTCTCCCCCTCATTTTTATATTTTTTTGCACTACAAGAAACGTTCTCATGTACAATTCGCATTCACATTCAGCACATGTTTCCACAATTTCCAACAACCCCTCTCATCCTCATTCTTTAGAAAAGAAGAAGAAGAAATTGGAGAAAGTGGTGCGGAGCATTTCATCCATTTCCATCCAGAGTGTAAAAATTGTAGTCAATCCATGAGACTCCTCATCTCCATCATCATCCCTCCCCCTTCATCTATATTTCTGTGAAAATTATCTGACATAATTTAATGGACTACTTTGCAGGGAACTAATGGAGTTGGCCATTCCCTACTTTCACTCCCTGACTTTTCTCAGAATAATTCCGGATCAGTTTAGAGACAAGAAATTTCTCTCCCTCTCTTTCAAAAAAACGAACACACTTCCCATTTGAAGTACAACACATTATTTTTAACTAATGGTCACAACGTGGATTGTGAAGGGAGATGGAATTTGGAGGGAGGGAGGACGACGTCTTATTGGAAGTAATTGACCACGTCAAGTTGGGAAATTAGACGGAGTTAAAAATACAAGATAAATGAGATTAAAATATTAATGTAGTACATGAGGTAGACAATCTTGTAGTGTGAGTTGAGAAGAGATGAGACTAATAGACTTGTTCAAACTGAAACTGGTTGATAGGCTCCTCTACTCCAGAGGTCACATTCCAAAGGGAGTGAAAGTGTGGAGAAAGTTGGCGAATGTAAATTTTGTAGCAGAGCTTCTTATTAAGAAGGAGGATAACTGTGGACTATACGCAATAAGGGTGAGGGTAGGATATTTACTCGTCTTCATGTGTTGTTTTCCCGTCAGTCGTCGAAGAGGGAAAGTCTGAGCAGACACCGTAGTTAAGTTTGACAGGGAGGATTGATTGATTTTAATCGTCATTCTACACTTCCTCAACTCACCCTGTATAAATATAAGCAGAGAAGGAGGCAGGCTTCTCCCTCTTCCATTTTTCCCTTGTGAACTCCCTCACGCCGAGTTTTTTCCCTTCTTTACTAAAAGACCATCTCAAAACTTTCCCGTCTAGCCAAAACAAAGTGGATGAGCCTCTCCAAGTCACACGCACCGGGGAAAGTACACGGAAAGTCAAAAGGGAGAGATAAGGACGGAAGGGTCCTTGGCAAGATAGGGACGTAGTGTACGCGTGTGTGTGCATAGCCATGGGATGTCATTCTAGCACAAAATCAAGTCCAGAAATGATAAATATCAGGAATTCTTTGTGTGGATGTACACACACGCACCTGACTCATCTCTACTTTTATAAAGGAGAGAATCCTTCTTTCCTGATGAGCTCGGGATGATGATGGGGGGAGGGAAGGGATGGGAATGAGAAAATGTGTTTGTCAGCAAAAAAAGAGAGAGGAGAAAAAGTTTCATTGCCGGTGAAAACGGTGGGTTGACTTCCATCGTCCCGGCTGACTAGTTCATGTTAAACGTCTTCATTAGAATATAATGGATATTCAATGAAGACTCACTCAACTCTGCGTGCACTCTTCAGTTCTGCTCCTCTGACAATCAGACATAAGACAGAGAGGGGGGAGTGGGTAAAATTGAAACATATACTCTCACTTAGAGAGGAATCTATCATCAAATTCTTCACTCTCTCATCTATCTCTGATCTTCCCCTTTTTCTTGACGACTTTTTCTGCTTGACTCCTCTTTCTTTCCCCCTTCCTTTCCTCCTTTCTGTGTCGTCGTCGTCAGAGTTTTTGTGCCGTTCGACCGGCTCCTCCATTTCCCCGTCTCCTCCTGTCTTCCTCCCAATATAGAAGTAGTAGTTGATGAAGAGATTTCATTTCTCCAAATCCGCAATATCTTTTGTGACTCGGGCAAATTTCTTTTTCCTCCTCCCAGGCACAAATCTAAATATCCAAATCCTCCCAGTCTGTACGTTACATTCTCATTCCCATTTCTCACAGAATCTATCAAACTTCTCAATCCCCCATCCCTCTCTCTTTTGTTTTCTTTACTTCAAGTTAAATGGCGCAAGGAAAAGTTTCGAGTAGCGTGTGTCTGGCTGGAGAGAGAGATTCCTCCACTCTCCCAAGTGCATGAAGCGAAATGTAAACTCACTCCTTATAGAATATACGTACATAAATTCATCATCCGACATTGGAGCAAACAGTTGCTCTCATTCCGACTCTGAAAAGTTTCTGAAAAAGCTAGAAGAATATCATCCACTTGATAGTCTTTGAATAAGATCCTTGAGCAGTCATTTCCGTGTAATTGTAAAATCGGAATCTCTCTGCAGTTACTCTTCCCATCTTTGTCCTCTTCTGTCCCTTTCACCTTCCCACTTTCAATTTTTCCAAGAAATACAGTTGAGGCAGTTTAAATCGAAAGGCAGCAGAAACATGCCGAATTTTATTCAGTACTGAGACAAGTTATGATGATGACCAGTTTTTGTGTCTGACTTTTTTTCTGGTTGGTGACGGTGAGTGGGGGAGGAAATGGGAATTGTCTGTAATACCTTGATGAAAAATTGACGAGGGAAAAAAACTGAAAGAGTGAAGGATGAGGCATATTTCAATTTAGTGGGGTCCATGTGTCATGCTGAGTCATCATGGAATGATCAATGAGGACACCACTAAGAGATCCGTAAATATTTTAAGTGTACTTGGCAGGAAGAAGTGGAGTAGGTACTCTTGTGTATGTTTTGAGGTTTCCATTCTGCTGTCGCATAAAGAATTCAAAATTTCGGCCATCACTTTTTTTTCAAAATGGATTGTGAACTCTCTTTCTCTCAACTTTGATGATGGTAATAATTTTGTAGGGTGGGGGGAAGAGAAGGGGGAAAGTCAGGGAATGTGGCTAATTAAACTGCGGATACATATTTTATAATGATGAAGGGTATGCAGTGTAAGACATGATAGTGTGGAAAGAACTGGATGTAAGTAAATAAATGGAAATGTCAGGGACTATAGGGGCATATTACATGGGGACTGATGGTATCAGAATAAATTGGAGAGAGAGGCCTGTGCGTAGGAGGTCGCCTGTCCACAACATTCCAATTACCTTAATTGAGTCGATGTGACACGGAATGAGGATGACGTTGAGAGACAAAGGAAGAAGAGTATTGACAGCCAGAAAATGGACAAATAGATGGATTCAGTAACATTGTTAGTCTCATTCCAGCGTACATACATGTATGTATGTGAGGAATCCTACGACTCTGCTATACCCAATACCCACAGTTCCATGACAGCCATGACGTGAATTTTTGGGTCATGACTCTATTACTACGTATGAACAAGTATCATCTTCATGGAGACGTTTTTTCATGGTGTCCACTGATTTGAAAGTATTTTACTGAGACGTGTTCTAATGTTCAGAAAGTGAAAGTGTTGCTTTTCTTTCTTGTTTTGGTGGGGATTAAATGTATTTAGGGGTTGAGTGCCGGAAAAAGTTGGGGAGAACCAATACAAGTTGAAGAGTAAGTGTGTCCTTGCATGTTCCGGGAATGTCCTCTCTGGGAAATTCGGGAATCTAAATACCCGGGTAGGAAGCCGAAAGCTAGATGTCGAAAATTCGGGTATAGTAAGTAAAGTGGTAGTGGGGAAAAGGAGACAATTTGACAAAATAAATAAATAATGGGGCTTGGCATCTCAATGCTTATAGGGGATATAGACCCACTCATTCTGTTGTACATATTATAATGGGAAAAATTAAGCATTCTTCCATGGACGTCGAGAGTTGTAGTAATCATTGGAATTCAAATCTTTTCTGAGGCGTGCAAGAATTCTATCGTTTGCTGATCTCGACTGAGAAGAAGAACCAGGAGACGTGTCACAGATCCGAGACGGGTGTTTTTCAGCAACACGGGGACAAGAAGAGGAAAAAAACAAGTCTATTTTTAAACAATTTCGAGATGCACGTTACTAAATTTAGTGTTTCAGAATGCAAGTCTAACAACTCTGGGCTCTCCTGAGTTTCAGTTTGGGTAAGGGGGAAACATTCATTCGAAAGGAAATTTTTCACCTCCCACCATTAAATGGTGACCATTTCCAATATATTATTGTTATTTGATACTACATATTATTTACAGCGTCTGTAGGTAGACAATTTAATAGTAGTAGTCATTTCCCCTCTTCTCTCTCTGTTCGCTTCCACATTTTGATTACAATTTGTAATTTACAATGTCAACGCTCACAACAAACTTTTATTATTAAGTTTGTCTCAAACTTTCTTCCTCTTCACACCTGTCAATTTGTATCGGTTTAAGACCATTGGAAGGAATTGTTGTGGACATAAAAAACATGTTTGAATTTGATTTGGCAGATCGAGTAGAAGATTTGATATGCACATTTGAAGGTGAGTGTCATTCTTTTCATGATGGTTTTTTTGTCTACTATTATTACTTACTTAGTTGTCGGTTTTTACACTCATCACATGTATACGTACTTATAAATATAATAATTATTTACTTTCAAAGGTGGAAACCCCGATTCGGACATGGACACAATTTCAATGCTGATTACAGGCTGGATTATATTTTTCTTTTGTAAGCCACTAATTTTACTCAAGTACTTTGACACCACATCATTGTTAGTTTATATTGTTGCGTTGAGTCTAACAAGTATGTTATAATATGTATTTACAGGTGTTGTGGCTCTAGTTAAATTCATTTACAGAAATTTTATCGTCAAAAATACTTCCAAGAAATTAGAGTCTATAACGAAGGACTCTGATGCTGTCAAAGTAAAATCAACTCAAAACTCAACAACAACAACGACAGAGGGAAAGAAAGAGTCTAATAAATCCTCCGGAAATATTGTTGAAGCAAATGGTAGTAGTAGTGGTAGCAAAAGTAGGGCTGAATCGGCAGCAGTTCTTCGTCGCAAACGCTTTGACAAGGAACAATTGAGTCAAAGTATTGATCTATCAGAGAAGAATAAGGGTCCTTGTAATGGTCCAGACACTGTTGTAGTAGAATACGTGAATCGTTGTTACGATTGGCTCTATTCTCCTCAAACTTTACAACAAAAAGAATGGGTCTACGTTCGAGGTAAGTATTAAGAATATTCTGAAAGTATGATTAATCTAAATATGCGTCTCTCAAATAGAAAATATTATATTATACTGCAAAGTTTTCATATTACTTCATTTTTTTCAAATTTTAGAAAACTTTATCGACTCTATTAACAAAACATTACGGGAAGATGAAAAGACGGTAAGTAATATATATAAATTTTGAAGATTTGTCACTACACAATATGAAATGTACTTTAATCCAAGTAATTGTCGATATTCATAGAATCCTGTCGTTGCTTCAGTTGTTGACATTGTTTTCAAGGATGCTATGATTCTTCAAAATTGTTTCGCAGAATGTGAACATGAGAACAATGTTGTAAGTTAAAATTACATACTCCTATATATATATAAATATTTGTTATTTGTTGTCATTCATGAGTCCATTTATATCATCGTTAATAATTCCGTTATTGCAGAAAGTAACGTGTGACGGTGAAACTCAAATGACTGGAGTATTGTCTCTGTACTCTCCAGGTATAATACTTTTTGTTTTCTTCTTTGTCAAAGTTGAATAATTATCTTTCAAATATTTATTTATTATGTTCTTTTTGATAATTTCCAGAAAAAGGAACATCCAGATTTGACTTTTTTGTGGATCGTCTATGTGGTAGACTAAATATTTTGCTGGATTGTGAAGAGGAAGCAGCAATTGTAAAATTTGTAAGTACTTACCTTTGCTAGACTTGAACACACTTAATGAACTCATTGCAGTAATAAACTAATTGTTCTCTGATTTAAATATTGAAGGATGGTTGGCCAGAAATAGCAATAGGCATTGCACAAAAGTCAAATCAACTTGAATCAAAGTTATCAGAATCGATTGCAGAAAAGTTGACGACAGCCATTAGGTTTGATTTATTGTTGTTTCTTAATGCATGTGCTTTTGTTTGAAGTACAATAATTGACAAGTTTGTGTGTGAAAGTATTTTATTTATTTGATTATAAGAATTTTCAACATGTCTATTTTTTACATAGAAATGCTGTTTTTGAAGTTGAGATGAAACGCTTCAAAGATTTTCCCAAGGCTCCCCGTTTGGTCCCCAAAAAAAAGGTTCGTTCGTGTGATTATTATGCTTCCTAATTTTAATGATAGTATGTACATAGTTAATACAAACGAGATGATTAAATTTGAATTACTATTCAAGAAGAATCATGATGTATTTGCGATCTAAGAATGATCGAGTTTGAAAAAAAACTCAAGTAGGTGATAATGAACTTGAATCTGTCGGACATGTATACCTTAATATCTTTTTCAACTTATTTCAGATCAAAGAGTCCTTCAAGTCGTATTTAGTTTTGAAGGTAATCCGAGGGCATGATATTGGTCTCCAAAAGGGTTGTGAGGAACCTTACTGTGCTGTCGAGCTCGACGATCCACCACAAAAGTTTCAAACTGACTGTCAAACTGGTCGTAGTCCTTACTGGGGAGAAAATTTTGTATTGTAAGTTTTCATTCACCTGTATCATAAGTTATGATTTTTGTAATATCCATGTTTAGATTATTATTAAAGTATTATCACGATGACGAAACATAATATCTCCCATGTCTATTTCAGTAATATTGTCCCAACCGGTGGTGAAATCTTGTGAGTCTACTTTCTTTTACTGACTTATGTATTAAGTATTATTATTTTTCTTTTCGTAGTTATGTTCATTATAATGTACTGTCTTTTGTCATGTTTTTTTAAATCAACAGATTTGAAATTTTTGATCATGTTGGCTCAAGATTTATGGGTTGTAACATTATTTCCATTGATGAAATTGGAGATGACAATAATCGTCCAATTATCCTGGCACTTAAATCTCGCCGAATGGAAATTTCAGATCAGATAACAGGAAGTGTTGAAATTCAGGTAAGCATCATCACCTATTAATGATGATATAATAGATTTATTATTTTTAATATTAATATGTATGTAATATAAAATTGGATCAAAAATTTGTTTTCCTAGTTTACATTTTTGGATGAGAAGGAATTTTTACAAAAATCCAGAGAAATAATCGAAAATATATCACCAAACGGGTAACTTATTTTTATACTTACAATCTGCATCTAGCTTTTATTTAATTATTTACAGTTTGAATTTATTTTGCATCTGGATGTGGAATGTTGTTTACACAGGAATTTGATCAAAACAACCAAGACTACATTTACAAAGCCTCCTTCTGCCCACTCCGATGTCTTTGCTGAAAACGTTATAAGAGAGTTGGAAAGAAACTCGCTACCAAATCCTAACAAGAGTACACTTATCATTCAATCTGTACAACGGGTAAGGAAATTTTTTTTGTATTTTGCTTCGTACTTTCTCCTACTAGTATTGATTTGAGAACCGAGAACCATGTTCACTGACTGTATACAGAAGGACAGGCGGACGAAGCGATGGGACTACTTTTGTCCACAATATACTACACACATATATAACATTTGGGGAACTAAATTTGTCATTTATTGATTTGGACATGAATATTTAATATGATTTAAATGCTCAATTTGGTTTCGTGTTGTTCGTGTGTGTTCTGCTTTTGCTTTAACCTTATATAGTTAAATTGATGGCATTCCGGATATTTTATTCCTTTCTTTTGTTCATATGTACATCTATAAACCTTGTGTCACCTAGATTTTTTTTCACTTTGAGTATATTCACCTCTTTTACTATATAGTCTTCTACTATCAATTTTACATATTTATTTGATAGTCAAAAGCTCTCAACGAATTTTTTGAAATATGATAAGCATTTCAATCACGTTCTAAGTCGGAAAATAGGTTCACTCTTTTATGATTAATTACAGGTTTTTCTGTCGTCACTGTGTGTACATGCATGTACAATACATCATTCCTTTGCATGGACCAGAAATCTTTTAACTTTTCCATACAAAAATGCTTCTGCAGCTGTATAAGTATTTGCCCTGCACAAATTATAGATGCATGAGAGTGCCCGAAAGCTTTGTTTGGTTTGTAGTAAGTTTTTGATTTTAACCTTCTGCTATACTATCTTTAGTTTACACGTTTATTAACCACTTAGTCATTTTGATTGTACTAGTACATTTAGATTTGATGTGGTGGTGTTGCATTGTGACATATTATCATTGCATGTGTCGCAGGTCGAGAAAAAGTCAGATGGCCTTTGTGTGGAAGTGAATAATGCTGACGAAAAGCCCAACACGGTTAAAGTTAAGGTTAGTTTAACTCTAGCTTGTCTTTCCATAATATGTGGCTAATGTAACATTTTATTAGCCAATCAAACAACAAACCCTTTCAATTCTAATTTCTAACATATACAAATTTGTACCGACAACAATGACTGTAAACATTAATGTCAGCTAACTATATGTAATATAATGAATCATGGTATCGACCGTCATGTACTGTACAGCAGTGTTATAATATACTTGCATGTTCAATCATGATTGGGACAATGCTTCGTTATCGTCCTGGAACTCAACAAGGCGTGCATGATCCCTTTACTTTTCTTTACAATTTTATTGCGCTGTGATTTCAACCAGTGTTATAGAAATTAAGTACATACCGGAGATTATTCTATATTCTATCAGTCAGATGGACAGTATCACGACGAATTATGTCTTCAATTCGTATTTAGTAAATTATCAGAATTTCAGATCCTTTGATGTACATACCGTTCACTCATTAATATTTCTTTGTTTCTACAGGAAAGTAAAAAGGAAGGAGCCGGAGAACCAGAGACTGTGTTAGAAGGGCAATATGGTGAAGGTGAGTAGTACATGCAGTAGTAAATGGAAATATTGGAGAGATGAACATTTTTCGGCGGGGATAACAATTTTTCATACATAAGAACACACTGAAAAATTTAATGGCCAATGTTTATGAATACAGGAAGCTTTGTTACTGCACAGTAGATATCGCCGATTTTCAGTATAAAGCAAACGAAATGAGGTCACCCAAGCTAATAATCGATTTGTTATTAAAATAACTCGTTAATGGTTTTTAGAACGGGGACGTCGACGAACACGAAGAGGAGACATTTTCACATCAATTCGTCGTCGTTTTTCAAAGACAAGATCAAGATCAGTGAACCAGGATGGTGTGGAAGAGTCTTCATCTGTCCCTGAAACCCGGGAGCATGATAATTTTGCACGCTCTGTGTCTGTTGATCGCGATCGAGAAAGCTTATTGTCTGGAGGACGAACTTTGGGTATTACTGGACCACACTCAACTCGCTCTTCTGCTTCTGAGCTATCTGGTATCAGTGGACATTCCACCACCACGTTTATCCATGAAAATTCCACGCTAGTCATAGAATCGATAGAAAATCGAATTAGAAAGTAAGTATCTGTAAATACTACACCAACCATTATATATAATTATTTACGTTCACTCTATATTTATCGATGAATAACTTATTGACTACATAGCATAGGATGTTTTCAACATCCTATTCAGTATTATTATTCACTTTTCTATTGATGATTATCCCACGAATGCAATTTTTTGACTAGATATTATCTTGTTCCACCTCACTTGGCTGAAACTGGGAAATGGAAAAAACGAGGAAAGAAACTTCATATTTTTAACGATCATACATTTGTCGCCAAGCATATTCCGAGGTAAAAAATTCTTGTCAGATTTATGATAAAGGCTCAGCTTTGTTTATGTCATTTACTTAAGGTTGTCATTTGGAAGGAGGGAGTTTTAATGACAATGGTTTTTTTGTAAAAATCTCATTTCTTAGTGGTACATCCTGTGAAGTTTGCAGTGGTCGTTTCCCATTTAGTCTTGGTAAACAAGGATATCAGTGTAGGGACTGTAAAAGGTATTAAAATCTAATTTGAGTTTTAAGTAAACATGAAAATTACAGTCATAATGGTTGTAGCTATTTTCAATTTAATACTAAATCATAATATTTGTTTCAAAATTTTAGTATCGTTCACAAAGAATGTCATGTAAGAACCTCAACCTATTGTGGCAAAACAACTGTATACGATATTGAACTGTAAGTTTTCTTTTCAATTACATTTGTACTAACTAACCATTGTACATAATATTCTGTCAGTAACTTTCTTCAGCAGTGTATAAAATATAATTGACAATCAAATACTTAATCCACAGAATCAAAAATTAACTTTGAATAATCGCATGATTTTTAATATATTAGGTTTGTCTCAATTTTCATGGATTATTTTAAATTTGATTTCATTTTCAAATGTATATTCTATTTTTTGTCTCAGCCATTATTTAATTAACTTGATTTGTTTGTTTGGACATTACTATTTTTCTTGTATTTTTATGTTCATGTGATGATTTTTGTAAAATAATTTGTAGTTAGTCTGAAGGTGAAATATTTGTCCTAGATCCAATTTTTGTGTGATTAATTAATTTCAAGTCAAACGAAGCTTGAAATATTGAAAGGTTGATTAATTTTAATTATAGAACAATCGATAGTCTTGAAACGATCAAAGAATAGTTGTTTTCTCCGTAAACGCAACCCCGCATGAGAAAATATTCTCTCTCGTAACGTTCTCGACTCGTATGACATTTATATCAAACTTTTTTCTTAATTATTATCTCACATTTAGTTTTGCTTATTAGTTGTTTGCATTTTGTGTACTTGACTTTATTATCTTATTTTATTTTTTTTCAGTACGCATTGCTGCTTTTCTAATTAGATATTCAAATTGCATTCACACACTAAACTCAGAAAGTTTTTTTTTTGTATCAGACACGATTAGAGACACATTCCCCCTGTAATTCAATACCGGTTCATGTTTGTTTTATATTGTTGAATAGGTCCTACAAGTATTTTTTCTGGAAACATTTTCGTATTGTTTGTTTGTGAATGTGCCATTTCCCCTCCTTCCGACTATTTTTGTGCCTTTTATTTTGGAATGTCGTATTCAAACGAATTATGTACCTTATTAATGTAAATGTTCAGTTTTTATTTATACTACCTTCTCTGTGGAGGCAGTGGATGATGAGTTCATTTTGTATGATGAAGAAAGATTATTTGGGCACAAGATTTGGTTTGTGTGTGTGTGAAGTTACTGATCCCATGTAAAATTGAAACAAAATGGGATTTACATTTGCAGTGGCACTGCCAAATGCGTACCTCAAACTAACACATTTTCGGGGATCTGTTCTTCAATTCTGGTAAAAACTAAAAATATTAACATACTCAACATCGTCTACTTATACCATTGTCCCCATGTCACATTATGAATGGTTAATAGTCTTTTTGGCAATTTAGTCACATTTGCCTACTCACGTATCTCGTAAATTACGAATATGAACTCTAGACCCAATTAATAGTTCGGTCATTACAAGGACACAAAAGGGAACTTGTGATATTTAAATAAAAGATGAGTAAGGAGCAAGTAAGATTCTATAGGCCCTTCCGTTAATTTCATATTTGTTTTGATGTCTGTCCCCGATGATTTTGTAATTCACAATATATTTCATCATAATTAGGGATATTCTCTGCACTTTCTGCAGTAAAGAAATTTTTGACAGGAGTTACTTTTTCATCGACATTGAATGTTTTCTTTAAACAAAATTCATGAAACTTTCCAAAGTATTCTACAAATTTTAAAAGACTTTGTAGGAATAAAATTTGATAAGCTTAGCTTCAAAACGTATATTATATGAATTGCTTTCAAACTTTTTTTATATAATGCTTTTGTAAAACAATATTATATAGCGGTCCTAAATTAATAGAATATAATATAGACTCATAAACATGCACAGTAATAAAAATTTTTATCTTAAATGTATAGAGAAAAGATAGCGGAAGTAACAGCGGAAAAGTTAATGGTAAAGATTGCATGGGGAAAAACTCATTGGACAAGAACTCTTGTAATCTAACTTCTGCTAGTAAAAATCTTAAAGCTAACACGAGGAAAAAATGTAAGACTAATTTAGTGCATTCTGAAAATTCCTTTAACATATTGTACTCCTCTCTGAGGTTTGTTTTTGTTTGTGCTTTTTAAAATTTTGACTGTCAGCCAAGTCACTGCCATAGTTTAAATTTCTTTCAGTGTATATTTATTTATTTTTTGCAAAAATTTTGATAATCAAATTCGTACATGGAACTCGTATATGCTCTTAATAATAATTAACTTTATTAAAATATTTTAGCGAGTATCTTCAGGAAGGTGACTAGATTTCAAAAAATTTCTGAAGAAAACTTGAGTGGAAGTAAGGCGAGTACAGTTGACAAGCCATTACGACCAGAATTACATTCGACATCGAGTCAACAGGACAATGGAGAGATTATGGAAGAGAAAAGTATTACTTTCTCTTCACAGAAAAGTTCAAAAGAGAAGACGGGGGATCAAAATAGTAGCAATAGTGGTTCCTCAAGTGATGTCAGTGAAGTTAAAAGTAATGCAGACAAAATTTCTGAACAACTGATTCCAAATGGAGTCACCTCTTGTGGTCCCTCCGAAAAGAAAGATAATGATGATGAAAGTAATCCTGGTCAAATAACTAAAGTTCAATTGGAAACAAGTCCAAGTGTCCAGTCTCTTTTGACCCGATCTCCCAAAACAGACAATTTGAGTTTGGCAGCGAAGTGAGCTTCATCATCAAAATTGTTGTCACATTACAAAATATGTATTATTATGAGTGTGTCGCAGCTAAAATAATGCCAACTTGCATTTTTATGACAATTTTTTTAGAATGGTGATTTGTTATTGTTGTTATTGTTGTAATTTTGAAATTTAAGTTTATAACTCCGGTAGAATGTAAGTAGATTGGATGTGCTAACATAATCCACTTGGAACCACTAAACATTTCCTTAATTTACAGTTTGTTATGATGAAAATGAGGAATTCTTCATCCCTCAATGTAATGAGACTGGTTTTGCAAAATATTTTACGAGTATAAAAAGATTTGTAGATCTGATATTATTATTATATGATTAGGATATTATTCATTATCGTGATTCACTTTGTTGTCACTAAACTTTGGTTGTTTGTTGTAAACTCTTTTGTGTCGAAGAACCTTCGAGGAAGAGTGGGAATAACATTTAGAATAAGTACCACAATTATTATTATGTATGTACCAGAATATTATTACTATGAAGCATATTATTATAGAAATTCTGTATTCTGTAGTGTAGACTCGACTACAAAGGGTTACATAAAAGAGTTGCTTTCGTATATAAAACTCGACTGCGTGAGTACTTAAGTACGTTGTCCCATAAAGTTTCAAGAAGATGGCATAATGTTTTTTAAATATCCTAGTCCTGTTTGTTGGATTTAATATATGAAAACATGTATGTCTGGACAGATCTACTATTTATAGTATTTATATATACATGTACTTAAATGATGATATTTATATAACACAAACACATTGTCGTGTCAGAACACTCTGTTGACTTGAAAGAATTATCTAGTCTGGTGATCTGGAGTATGTATCTATTTAGATTTATGAATGTGCTTGAATCGTGATGTGCACTTGTACTTACTCATAATAATATAGAAGTTCGAAATTTTATGTTCCTCATATTAAACACTGATTTACGTTCAAATAAACTAAACTAAATCATGGAAATGATCTGCTCGCACACTAGTAAATACATATAATTTTTTATGAGATTTATTTCCCTTTTGTATGTAGGCTGCCCTGTAAAAGGCATTTGACGAAATACATAATACACTTGTTTCTCTGTATTATAAAATGATAAAAATTAAACCCGACTAGAGAATGTAAAAATTCATTCATTATAAAGTTGAGGAAGGAGGGGTTCAAAATCAAAATTAGCTAATTACTTTGTACGCGTTATCCATCAAACTCTCTCGATGAGTACATTACTTTTACCGTATGTTGTTCGCACCAGATATTGTGTAGCACCAGTTCCAAAATATATATACATATTATATAAAATAATTTCAAATCTTTAGACGCTAAAGACACTTGTAGCTGTTACATACATATTTATAACCTACTATGCACTTGTACATAAAATTGATTATCATCCAAAAAGATCTGCTTTTTCTTCGTCGTCATTTTGTAGTTGAACTGACTTGTTATTGAGATTTTCACTACCACCACCATTGTGAAGATTCCCAAGGAGGTCCTTCCATTTAGGATCCAACTCTCCAGGCAATTCACAACCAGTGTAGACACCCAACTCGACAGCATAGCGAATCAATTGTTCCCAGCATTTGTTATATTTGAGGACATGAGGGTTTCCAACAACAATCATCAAGGCCTTTGCCCTCGTCACCGCTACATTGAACCTTTTCTTAGAGTAGAGAAAATCAAGTCGAGACAACTTCTTGGCAACAATATCCTCATAGTCGGAGCGAACTGTGGATATTATCATGACTTTCCTCTCACCCCCTTGGAATTCTTGTACAGAGGCTATCTTGGGCAACTCATCCTCCATCAAGTGCAGTGCTAGGGCAATTCTCATCTTTTCAACCTATAAAA
>WJFB01001258.1:0-34701 GCA_009870185.1 Pygmarrhopalites habei
ACAATCGTTTTTGTGTGAACGTAGAGTACAGACACCATATAAAAATGAATGATTTCCATTGTAAGACTTGTAGCTGTGAACCTCTTTTTTCTCCTCCAATTTTGGCTCTAAATGCTTTTTCCCTATTAAAACTATTAATATTCGTTCACAGTCCACCCCCGAAAGAAGTGTTCACGTACATTGGGTATACAAGTATAAAGATGGAAGTAATGGAAAAATGCAGATTATAAAATAATAGCGCATATTACTATATGCATAACTTTGGGGAAGGGATTAACCAAGACGTCATGTTGATATGTCATGATACGTCATGTGGGGAAAATATTTTGACCTGCATTTCTTTTGTCACTGTCAGTCTCGTATATTTTGGCTGCAATTCGTTTTTTCCGTTTTAATTAGTGTAAGTCCCAAATTTTAAGCGTCCCAAAAATGCGAGAGGCCTGTGAATCGCTCACAGTCATTCAGTGTATGTGCGGCCCTGACCTGTGTACATGTGCACTCCCACTATACCTCTAAAAAATGCAGCTGGACGGCATAAACACTATAATGTCAGAAGATAGGGCTCATTCATTGATTTCTTCGAATTCTAGGCCCCGGTCAAGAAGCAGAGTTGTTTGAACAGACAAACGAGAAAACAATCTTGTCATTCAAGGCATAACGTAGAAAGCTAAATAAAACGAAGGAATAGGTATTATTTTTGTCCTGTATCATGTTTTGTTTGGCTTGTCCCGACTAATCCCGTTCTAAAATTTCTCGTCCCAACCCGTCCCATTTCAAAATTTTTCGTCCCAGTCCCCGTCCAGTCCCGGGACCAGATGGGATGGGACGGGACGGTTCTAATCCCCGGGATGGGATGAGGTCAAATGTGCATCTCTACTAGACATACACAACTTGTGTAACACACACGCAGAGAAAGAGAAATAGAGATAGGTAGAGTAGGAACCTCGGCTCATTTTATTCCTGCATGAATTGTTTAGTACGTACACCTTGCATATTACAAAAGGAAGCGTTAAATGTATCAAAAGACAAGAGAGTGAGAGAGAGACGGCTGGTTGACTTGAATGCTCATCATTTGAGTTTTTGGAGAGAGGGACAGAGGGGAAGAGGGGAAGCTACTTTCGTGGGGATGTAATACACCAAGTGATGTAACCACATTGACGGAAGAGCAATGACTTCTCTGCTCCTTACCTTCAAACAATTTGTGTGTCTATGTTTGTGTGTGTCTGACTGTGTGTAGTACATAGTAGACTGATATCCTTCAAACCCATTGTCTGTACTCTGAACAGAGGAAGAGAGAGAGGGAAGAGGGGGGAAGAAACTTGATGGGTTTTCTCATGTACCAAAAAACTTTCACGCCACACTGAATGAATAGTTTTTTTCATACCATTAAAAAATATTTCCTTGCTTGTACTTGGAGAAACAGAGGTCCTTTTGCCGCATGCTCTTCCAACCAACACTTTTCTTCCTCCTCCCCCATCCCAAATTGCAAAGACATTTTTATGGTTATGCCTAGGGCTCCGTTCGGGACGGGACGGGATGGCCTCTCATCCCGTCCTGAATCACGTGACCCTATGTTAAAGTATAGGATCGGGACAGAATTTTTCGGGACAATCCCGTCCCGTCCCGAACGGAGCCCTAGTTATGCCTTCCCATGGGATGGTGGGTGTGGGTGTCTGTTGTTTTATATACTCTCATCCAGAGAAGAGAAGCTAAGAGGCGACACATACAAGACAGAGGCGACTGCAGCTCCTACNCCCGAACGGAGCCCTAGTTATGCCTTCCCATGGGATGGTGGGTGTGGGTGTCTGTTGTTTTATATACTCTCATCCAGAGAAGAGAAGCTAAGAGGCGACACATACAAGACAGAGGCGACTGCAGCTCCTACTGTTTCTGCCGGTTATACAAATTTGTGTATACATATGTGTGTGTGTGGAAATTGATTTCCTTTTTTCCCCTCTAAATAATTATTTTCAAAAAGCAACTCTAACTTTAATTAACTGATGTGTCAACGCCTCATTGTATGATCGCCATGGCGTGTAATATTTACATTTAAAATTAAGCTCTGCACGTAAATTTAACGTAGGCTTTTACTTTTTTGAGAAAGTCAAAGGTATGACCGCTATGATCGGTCATGTCCACTCTAGAACACATGTGTATACATATATGTGACACACACATTTTTGGTTTCGTTATGTGAGTGTGAGGAACCTTATAGAAATCGTCAGGATCAACGTTTTTAAAAAACTAATTGTACAGATCGTTTGCTGATTACCTAAGGACGAATAATGGCGGGGTTAGAGATCATATGTTGACCTCTGTGACCTCACCCTGGACACTTTTCTAACGTGTCCCATTTCCCTTTTCAAAATGTTTAAAAGTCGCCACTAAATGTGCACACGGTACTGCTCTATATCTCTTACGTCACAAAAAAGTCGTCTTTGGATCCTTAATTCGATTCCCACTGGTGACAACATTTTTTTGCCTTTTCAGCTTTTTAGTCCAGAAAACAAACAAAATTTTTCGGAACTACTTTTATTTATTTATTCTGTTTGTTCTTTAATTTCATGTCCCGATTACACATGAAGTAGCGTAGCGTGTCTCCTACATTAGGAGTCTTAATGTATTTAGCAGCATTGTTGTTTGTAGTACACATGAAAATAAATTAAATAGCGAAAAATATGATTTTTTGGTAAAACGAAAAGATTCTCCATTTTGATATTATTGTAAGTATACAGGGTCAGTAAATAGGATGTTTATCAGTGTTACGGAAAAGGAAGACATTTAGCTTACAGTGAATGAAAGGGCTACTTCGACAATTTTTCATTTCATTAGAACTTCTAATTTAGAAGTGCTTAAGTGTGGATTTCTACACATGTCTGCTATGAGACAACAGAACATGATGATGTATACCCTTAAGTCTTCCTAAGAGTACAAGGATATAGCGTCACCAGTGAATCCCTCATAAGGACTTTTATAACGATCGGTACAATTAGTATTTTCAAAAAGTGTTAATTTCTGGAATTGTATACGCTGTCATTTACTAACTGTAATAGTTAAACGCCGCCGTAGGCGCCGGATTAACTAGTTTAAATATATAGTAAATTTTTGAAAATCTGCTGTGTGTGTGTAACGTGTAGATTAGAAAGAGGCACTTGATGAAAAAAACGTTTTCAATTTTTGCTTTATTTTAAATTGTAAAAATAAGAGTACAAGCAACTTCCGCTTGTCATAAACTTCCTGTTTGTACTCACCAAAATTCTTTTTTTCCTCTCTCAATGTGGAGAAACATTGTTAGTGTTCAAAATAGGTGGACTATGATGACCCCATATGGCTGAAGATAGTTTTGTGAACAGGTTGAACACACACTCGAACTCTGTATCCTCTTTATTTAACTAAGTAGAATGAGGCAAGATTTTTTTGAAGTTTCAGCAATAATTTTGTATGAATTTTGGTATCCTTTTATAATACATTTTGGAAAAATAGTTATCTTCATTAAAGAGGAAACTTCAAGAAAATCCTTTGAGCAGTTCCACACACACAGACCCCCTCACCATTAGTCATCATGTATAATGTATTTCCGTTGAAGAAGAGAGAGAAAGTAAATAGCTTGGAAAATTCAAGTATTTCACAATTACAACTTAAAATTTATGAATGTTAAATATTTAGCCGTCCAAAGCACACACACACGAGTATGGGATCATTTCTAGTAGAAATTTTCTACACATGCTAGAATATTGAGAAGTAAGGCAGTGAGAGAGAGTGAGAGGGAAGGCGTGAGAGAGTAAAAAAGGGATAATTTAAATCTACAAGAATATAAAATGGGTTTTCCATGAGTCTTCTTCCATGCCTCTCGTTTGTGCAATCAAATTATATTGCGTGTTGTACTCGTGCCGAGGGAGTGAGGGAGGTAGGGATGGAGAGGAAGGAAAAAAACTCAAGTGTTTTATTACTCCAGAGACTCTAAGCAATCTTTTTTCCTTGACTCAGATTAGCACTGGACGACGACAACCACGACCGTGTGTGCCGTACTTAATTCTTCACTCTGCTCCATACTTCTGTATGTGTGGCAGTGACATGCACCTATATATGTATGGTAGAACACATACGTACCTATATCAAATACATCTTGCATATTAGTAGATATTAAAGCCATAATGTGGACATCATACTCATTTGGCCATTACTCCAACAAAAATACGCAGAGAAAGAGAGAACAGAGAAAGAGAGGTGTACAGCAGACAACAAAAGTCCAGATTTTCTTTTCGACTGCATGAGAACAGTCAGTCACACACAGGCTGTGATTAAAGCTTTAGAAGATGAAAAAAATTGGGTAGACGAAACAAAAGGTGGGACACAGAATGTAGGGAAGTTGTACAATACAATAAGAGTGAAAGGGAGATTGAGAGATGGATGGTTCCTCAGGAATGTATGTACGCAATGGCGGAGATTAAAGTTGGACGCCAATTCTGAGGAAATTATTAAATATATAAGTCTTAATGAGAGCTGGCAATGTGTGTGTGGTGTGTTATGTTGTGCAGAGAGTAGGAGGAGGTGGAGAGAAGTTTTCATATGCTCCTTCTGGCGTCTCCAGAAGGGGTAAAAAATCTCTGGGAGTTGCATCATGTACTAAAAAGAAAAGCTTCTCCTCCTTTTCTTATGTATCTCTGTATATGTTTCCCACATTTCTCCCCCACTATTACTATCTACATAATTGGGTACTGTGTAAGTCGAGGAATATACCACACACAATCATATTTGGGGTAGTAAGTCTCTTCACACAAAAAATATTTTCTGTCTGGAGCTTACAACTCAATTTTGGTTTTGGTCATGTTACATGCCTTGTCTTTTTATTTTGTTCTACTTGTTTTTTTCTCTAGCACGGACAAAAATTAAATAATACAGTGAAGATGAGTCATCGTTTTCGCAGTCAGGCTTAACTTTTTTTCAAGGACGTAAAAATCCTTGTGTGATATTTATTATGCTAATACTAACTAGTTAGGATCTGGTAGAAAACCAGAATCCACGATGAATAAGGATTTTCAGTGATTTTCTTTAAAAAATTTGTTTTTAAAAAATAGGAAATAATGAGCTTTCTTGACTAAACACAACGCCTTTCTATTCTATTATTTGAATAAATATTTATTGGTTTTAACAAATCATTGGTTCTAAACAACATCCTTTGAGAATACCTATGTGTACAAAAACAGAAATTACGAGCACATACATACAACTGCATGCAAAGCTACAATTAGTCCTAATATCCTCGTTCATGAATCAGAAAATCTTGTTTTTTCCTGAACTATTTAGCATACGTATTGAGAAGCAATAGTAGGATTAAGCAGTAAATTTATATTAATACTTGGTTCAACTTTTGTAAATACGTCTTCTTTTTTTGTTTACCCATAATAATTTCGAAGCTTCTCATTTTCAATTTGGCGAGAGTTGTCGCTGCCGCAGGTTATGTGTACATCATACACACACATGTATCTGTACACACAGATACGTACAGAGGAGGAAACGTTTGTATTGAAAATATGGAATATTAAATATATTTCTTGTTTATCTTTCTTCGTGGTGGCAGGGAGCACATGTCATGGCTTTCCATGTTCCTCGTAATTATTGAGGAGGTTTAGTATTAACAGATGTGGATTACTGTCCTTTCACTATTAAATGTGTACATAAATACACACACAAACACATCCCCTCCCAGCCATATAAGACACAAGAGTTACATACAGGGATGTGGATGGAAAATATGATAAACAAATAAATGGACCAAGTAGAGAGATGTGATACAGCCGCCGCTCATATTATAAATTTGTACTGGTCAATTTGCGTACGCGATCCTGATCTTTGATCCTTCCATAAGGAAGCAGAGTTGTGTGTCTCGGTTTGTTTGTTTGAGTACTGTCACAGTGTTCAAATTACATCTAATCAAATATTGGCTTAAAGTATCCACACTTACATAACATGTTGTATTTTGGAATTCTTTCTCGTTGACTGATGAGTACAAACTGCCTCGTTGACCAGATTTTCTTTGTCAATCATAATTGCAATTTGATTAGAAGCAAAGCAGGACAGGAGAGAGAATGACATTGAAGTTTCTTGAGAAAAAAATGGCTGTGATGATCCATCCTGGTCATGTGTGTGTGTTGTGCACATTTTCGATGTGTATGAAAATTTGTTTTTTAATTTGAGACATGATCTCATTTCATCAACCTCTGATCGTGTGTAATACTTTTGCCAATTAAACGCACAGAGAGAAATCTGATTGACTTTTCTGACTCTCCATTTGACGCTCATGTTGGCTCGTAATTTTTAATAGGGGTCAAAATTTGACGTTTATTGTTCCGCCAGAAATCAAATGAAATTCTAGAAACTGTGAATGTGTGGCGTACATAATTGAATACACATGTTGGAAAGAATTCTGTTCTCTTTTTGTTTTATGTTCATTAAGAGAGATCATGTCAATTTAGCATATGAGTAATGACCCTCCTTCCCTCCTTTATCTCTCTTTGTCCACGCCTTGTTTGTCCATTTTGAATACATTTCAAAGTTGTCGCATGACTCTTTGGAGATTCTCTCCACCCACCCCCTCCTCCTCCTCCTCTTATTTTAACACTCATCATTTTTTGGCACAAAATATTTCCTATTACATCATGTCAGCATCATCCTGAGCAGCAGGAGCACTTTTGTTTTTATTCCTATTGGAAGAGAGAGAGAAAGCTGGGGCTGTTAACACGAATGTACTTACATGGATTTCCTTATGTAGATTTTCCTTTAAAAATTCTTAACACAACTTAATTCCTTTATGTATTCTTACCATGTATTTCCACGGGATGAGAGTGCATGGATCATCATAAACAATCCTTTTTCAGTGTCACTCATAAACACACACACACAAACAAGCCGAGTCCAAAGTGCCAAGGAAAACAATGCAAATAATAAGTCGTGTAAATATTGTATATGTTCAAAAACACAAATTTTTTTGCCATTTCTCCTCGTACATATACAACACATGCTTGAAAATGTGAGTTAATGTTTTATGTTTTAAAAAAGACAGTTTCTGCTCTGACGTCAGTTTGAGAAGGAGGCTTCAGGTTACATGGCAGGACATAAAGGCTAGTGTGTTTGTGTGTGAATGTGTGTGTGTGTGTGGGTTTTGGAGGAAGTCTTCCCTTGTCTCCGTCCCCATGGTTCCGTGAATGCATATTACAGACAAAAATATGATGTACAGTTTACTTGTGTGTGCGTGTCTTCGTGAAAGATTTCTTATTCCACTGAATGATGATAATATCTGCAGAATGGAGTGGAGATGCAAGCAGCATAATAATAATAATAGATACGTGGACGTGAGTGAGTGTGCCGGATGAATTCTTATAGCACATATTTGGCATAGAATGAGAGAGAGGGAGAGAAACGAGAAAGACACATACACACTCAGAGAGAAGAACAAAAGAGGCAAAAGAAGAAAAAAAGACAATTTTTCATTCCCGACTTTTTCTCCTCCTCCTCCGAGTCTACCTTGAGCAACCAATGAATATATATTTGACAGGGCGCCCGTTCCACATGTTAAACCAAGATATATGAGAGAGATATATATAGATATATATATAGAGAGAGAATCCGTATTTTCTTCAGTATCAGCCCGGGAGTTTGAAAACTGGTAACTTTCATACATATTCATCTTCGACAGATCCTAACGAATGCATTTTATTTCCTCAAATATGGTACATCTTCTCATAAACATTTACATGCATTATGTAGTTGCTGGCTCGAACATTTTCATCAAATTTATGACATTTCAATAGATTTTTAATGACACATAGTACACAGAGTGAAAGTGTAGCTACAGTAAAAAAAGAGAGTGTGTGTGGATAGGAAAGAGATTAAGAGACGGAGACGAGGGGGAGAGAGACAATGAGGCAGGTGGGTAGAAGAAGAGACACTCTTTCCCGATGTCATCGTCATTGTCATTTCCATAATGTGATAGATTACGCTGTGGTCCATATATATGATAATGTCCTCATCAGAATATTCCCCCTAACACACACACCAACGGAGGGAGGAGGAGAGACAGGCAGCCTACAATCTACAATCATCCCCCCCAATACAGAAAAGGAGGAAAGGTGTGTGTTGTAGCATATGAATGAATTCGTCTCACAATTCCATCCCTTCATGACACTGAGTCTGTATTGGTGTGTATGGACTTTATGAGTATCTTCATCATCACAGATCTCCACAATAGCCTCTTCTTTAAACATACTATGCCATGGTGGATGGAGAGACTCGGATGAGTCATCTGATGGGGTTTTGAAGGTGCCCCAAGGTGAATAAATGCATTAAGCAAAAATTCTTAACCAACTCATCTCTATCCATCCTCCTCTCAATGCATTGTACCTTCTCAGACTCTCAACGCCGTGGCTCACATTTTCACACAAAAAATGGAAGGAGGAAAATCAGAAGAATTTTTCTTAAAGGAGATTAAACTCAAGTTTTATGCAAAAACCCCCGGGTTCCAGATTTTGACTATTTGTTGTGACAAAAGAGGAAGAGGAAGTGTCGCCGTGAAAAGCTTTCCTTTCACAAGAAGAAGAACAATTGACGACGATGTGGCTTTTTAATACTGTCGATGTGATTATTTTGTTCTATTATTGTACCAAAGAAAACGGGATAAAGCTTGAAAGAATGGATGAAAGGTGAACTTCTTCATACAAACGTTGGGTGGTGGGGATGAAAAAGAAGAAAATTGAAGAAAAGAGTCAAATAAATGTTTTTTTGTAAATGTATCAACTAGACATTGTGAATAATAGAAAAAGGTACACGAAGACAACCCTCGACCCTTTGCAAGGGTGAGCGTCCTAAGGTGCACATCGAATGAAATGAATTTTTTGTACTCTCTCTGTGTATATTATTCTCTCAATAATGTGAGCATGTAGTGCATGTAATCTTTTCCGTGACATGAACATCTCTCTCCCTCTCTCAAATTTTCATCTCAAGGGTGAAGAACATGACGGCTGCAAAGTGCAATGCAGTGTGTGCAATGAAATAATAATTTTTTACTTCTCTCCCTCTCTCATAAATGCATCTTGTAAGGAAATATTATATCATATTCCCATTTCATCCCTCCACCCTCTTTTGACATTCACCCTCAGTGGCGTCTGAATCCCTCTTTGTGTGTGTGTGTGTGTAGGACCGTGGGGGAAGCCAAGTTGGTAGCAAATAATTCAAATTGTAACAGACAGAAGAGATGGGGATAATCTCACGTGAGGAATGCATTGTTAATCCTTAAAAGCATATCGTGCGTCTCTCTCTATAAATCATAGTTGTAGTTGGTCATCCTACGTTTTTGGTATGGGAATCATGTAAAATAGAATTTTGATTACTAGGCTCCATTATATCCACATGGATTCTAGAGAGAGATGATGACAGGGAAAATTGGGTTAAAACCAGAAGGAAATACCTTCCGGCACAAGCTTACCACGATTGCGATTGTTTTTGAAAAACTGTGTCCCGGGTCTAATATTTTTCTGATTAGATTCTGGAAATTGTTACAAGTACAATTCCATATTTTCCGTATTTTGGATCACGACTCCATTGTGGAGATTATCGAAATAATTCGAAAATGGGATTAGTACTGGAAAACAGTTCTAGTAGTTTGTCACCATTTTTATGGTAGTTTAGATATTCTCCGTGCAGTTGACTCTCAAAATAGTTTGACATTTTTTACATTTAGATTGGGATGTACATCTGAGTGTGTGTGCAATAGAAAGTTAGAGGATGAGCGACGTGATTTGATGAACTGGGCTGGAGTCACTCACATAAAAATTAAAGGCCATCCAAAAAATCCTCTCCCGTCTACTTCCTCCCATGCTTGAAAATTGAGAGAGTCGATAGACGTGTTTGTGTGTGTGTAATAGAAAAGCAGTGTTCATCAACTCTCTTCATTTCCCTTTTAAGTACACAGTAGAGACACACACGCACACGAAATAAAGTGGACTCTTCATAATCTGGATTAGACACACATGATGATGGAATGCTTCTCTGTGTGTGATATCACTCTAATTCATTTGCCCTTTTAATGATGCTAAAATGTAATTTCATTTTATCTCTCTTCTTCTCTATTAATTTGGGGAATGTGTGTGTGTGTGTAACGAGGAGAGTGAATACTCATTCCATGGAGGAGTCTAATATTTTGTCAACCCTTATAAGTGTTATGCGTGATCCAATGATAGTTCGAATTTGGGTTTTCAAATTAAATCTCCATATCCCTCTCGTCTCGTCTCTTAATTCCCATTTAACCCTTGTACAAATTTAATGATGTTGTTTTCTCCTACAATTTAAAGAAGCCGACAACTCTCTCTCTCTGTCTCATATGTGTGTCTTTCATTTTTGAGGCTTCACTGTCCACAGTATAATCACTGTAAATTGGAGGGTGACAATTCACCCTTCAGAGGAAAATGAAGGGATGACAGGGTAAGACAGGAAACAGAAGCTTTTACAACTTCCAAATCAAAGTCAATGATAGTGTGAAGATGATGAGGATGATTTTTTCATTTCCCCTTATCCAGCCATGACTTTGATTGAGGGAGAAGATCAATTAGCGTGATTTAAGAAAACTCGTTTTTTCCCTTCCGTTCAATTATCATGTCTTGAGTAGAAAAATGAGGATTTTAAAAAATTTTGATAGAAAATTCCGTACAACACAAAAAAAAGTTTAGCACCAATGCAATGGTCTCTGTCCTCTTTGGCTCTTACTTTTCCATGAGTTTGAAAACCGCCGAGTGCCGAGAGGTGGAAAAGAGACATGCATAATAATAGAGTAGAGTTCAAAAAAGGGTAAAGTTATAATTTGGAGGGGGAGGGGAGGAGGGAGTTAGTTATGTTTGAATGAACAGAGAGAGAATCCAGAGTATCATGAAGTGAATACAAAGTAGCCGATGAAAGTAAGAGAGAGAGTGTGTGTGTAAGAGAAAAGGGTTTTCCGAAAAGGTTATAGAGTTGAAAAGAATCTTTTGTGAAAAAGATTTGTCGGATATTTGTATATCAGAAGTTAGGCAGAAAAGAAGGGAAGGTGAGAACAAGGAAATTTTGGATCTATCTCTGATTACCTTCTTTGTCTTCAAAAAATTTGGTTTCCATTTTTCCCATTTTTTCTAAAAAATTGGAAGCTAGATGCATTAAGGTGGAAAGCAATCAAAAACGTATGTACAAAGGTTCAGAGATTAATACATTGTAAAGTTAATTTAGATGCTTCAAGTCAGAACATCGTCATTGTTTTTGAAATAAATCATTCCCTTATTGGGAGTAGTGGGAGACATTCGACACCCTAAACAACACATCCTCCACCCCACACAATTCTTCCGTATCAAAACACATGACTACACATAGCAACACACAGTCACCCTTCAGAATATCCATTTTCTCCCGAAGGCTAGAAAAATGACGGAAACGAGAAATTCACAACACCTTCTCAAATATCTGTCACAGACGTGCAATTCTTAAAGATTTCTTCATTTCTTTTCCTCCTCCCTTTTCCCTTCCCTCCCATTCCTATCAACAATTCTATAAAAATCCTGGGGTGAGTGTACAAGTCCATTAATTTTATGAATTAAAATTTTAGCACGACTAATTTCCTACCTGTAATTATCCCAATTTTATTGTAGTTATTGACTGATCTTTATCAGTACCAATTTGATATTCAATACAACAAAACATGACCACATTGTACCAAGTCGCATTACCATATTTTTCCATATTAAGCATACCTTGTTGAATGTTTCCTATTCCTCGTGAGATTGGTCCAATCTCTGAGGGAGGAAAGAAAGTACGGCAATAAATCTGCATTTTTTCAACATAGTGTGTGTGTGTTGTGTAGGATTCTGCATACAAGATGATGAAAATGTACATTACACAATATCACCCCAACAACAAGATAAGTTGGGGATGGCTGCTCGTGATTCCTGTTTTTTTTCTCTTTGGTATATTTTTTCCTAGAGGAAGGAATACACAAAATAAAAGGGAGAAATACAAGACGACGACGACACAAACTAGTCGAGCATGAATCTTCTTGTTGGAAAAAAGGGAGAGAGAGAATTTCAAAGTTGTTCACATCGCATGCAAACAATTATAGTCTTTATATAAATCTGTATTCTGTATAGAACACACACACACAACAAGGGATATAACATCCTGACTGGTGTCCACATGGAACGTACCAGAATAAGTGCATCGTAGCCAACTCAAGCGAAATCAGAGGCAGAGGCAGGAATAACGAGAGAGAAAGAGAGAGGAGTGTTGATGCAAATGCAAAGTGTGTATTATATAAACTGTTGTTGTTGTTGTGTACATTATGTTGAGCACAATACCTAAAGAGTACCCTAATGCATTGATGACTACACCAACTAGGACTTCGATATGACAAAAAGAGAGACGCACATACTCAGTACACACTCGTAGCAGACAGGTTAAGGTGGATTTGTTGAATTACTTGTTTCATCTCTCTTTATCTAGAGTGTAGGATGGTGTGTGTTTCGACTGTATGTGTGTGATATAGGGAAGGAGGCATGGAGAACGCGAATTTATTTTTTGTCCCCACTTCTCTATCTCTATTCTACTGACGTGAGCTAATAGACTTGCAAGAGGCACATACTGAATATGCAATGCAGTGCATAATGCAGGGAGTGAGTATAAGGGAAGACACATGTAAGATAAAGGCTTATTATTATATTTGTTATTACTGTCTCTTTCTCTGTTCAAGTTGGGAAGTTTAAGTGAAGTAATAATAAATTCCTGTGTAACCAAGGTCACCTGACGGGCTCAGAATAGTTTGTGTCTGTTGCTTGGCTCTCTACTCTACTCTCATCTCTGACTCTAGCTCTCTGGCTCGGTCGTGTCGTCGTTGTTTCCTTCATCAGTCGCAATCTCATCCCTCCTCCTTCCGCACACACACTAACACACAAATACAACACACCAGCAAACAGTCACCACCACCAAAAAACTCCACGAGCAGTATAAGCAAAAGAGCCAGAGAGAGAGACGAGTCGACATTCAGACAATCCAGATTCCAGACACTTTATTTTTTAGCAAAGCTTTTTTCTCCTCCTCCTTCATTTACCAACAAACACAACACATATCACACACACACAGAGTGGGAGAGAGATAGAAGAGGCGACTCGGACTCTCTCTCTCTCAAGCAATCTGCTCTTTACTTCTTTTTTACTGGGATTCCCAGTATAGCACAAAGAGAGAAAGAGAGAGGTTGTATTCTACAGGGAGAAAAGAGACGAGAGAGAACAGGAACCGTAAAATTAAATACTCCCATTCCAATCTCCATTATAGACATTATTACGTATACCTTGGGTGGATGATATAGTCTTGGAAAATAGGATCAGAACAGCTGTAACACCTTTTGCCTTTTACCACGACTTCATGCACCACACGAAGAAGAACCAAAGAGAGGGAGAGAGAGAATAGAATTATTTTGTGAATTGAATATACTTGGTCTTAAATTTATTGTCGTGTGTGTACGAGAGAGAGAGTATGAACTAGAAGATTTTGCTCGGGAAGCAGAATAGGCTTAAAAGTATTATATGCGTGTGGAGTACACGTACATATATAGCATTGAAAAAGAAGGAATGGACCGTCCTTCAATGTGTGTAATGTATTAAGAATACTTGGGCTGTTTCGTGTAATGGTGGAGTCAACTGGAAGCCGTGGGTTTGGTGGCTCCATTTATTGAGCATGAGGCTGTGAGGAAGGAAAGGAAAAGAAAATCGGGGAACTCTATGCTCTTCTCTCTTACACTCACACATTACATCACATTGCGTTATCCTGTATGGCCGGTAGTTTTTGGCACTGGGTGATTTCCTCCTAGATTCGTCTCTCCTCTCTTCACTGCCACTACACTCCACTATAGTCTACTCTGTGCTGGGTGTTTGGAGTAGACATACACACTGAGAGAGAGTTGCTATGCCTGTGTGTGTGCCCATAGGGATTTGCCTGTGCAGAGTGTGTGTTTCTGTGTTACTTTTTTCCCCTCTCCCTCTCTACTGCTCTCCTTCATTTACAAGTTGAGAAGACAGAGAGAGAGGTTGAGGTTTGGCCATAGTTTTCATCTCTGTGGCTCTCCCAGACATACACACAAAACACGGCATAGCACAGAGTGCAAGTGAGAGATGAAGAGAGAACATAGACTCATCTCTGTGTTTCATTCGACCTGTTGTGTTGGTTGCTGGGAAGTTCTCAATCTATCTCATTACCTCCTGCATTGGCGTTGAGTTTTCCACTGACTGTCTGTCTTTCCTCCTCCTTTCATTGTCCAGTAAATGACTTGAAAATTGGCAAATAAAATTTTCTGAGAGGAGTAAATGAGGTGTGCCATTTTGAGTGTCAACAAAAGTACAGAGAAGTGTCTTCAAAAGTGAATTGGTATTTAAAGAAATAAATACACAAGTGGAATAAATTTTTGTAAAGTGAGGAATATATATTTAATATTTTTCCCCTTCGAAATAAATACACACAGTTTTTGGAGAACTGTTTCTCTCTGTTCAAAGCTACACCAGAAAAATTGTGGCGAAGAGAAGAAACGGAAGCTGTACATTTGTCTCATAAAATCTTGTTCTCGTTTTTTTGAGTGTGGGAAGTCAGAGTATAATTTTTCTGTTGTTGATGTTATAATATATCTATCATATTGGATGATGCCCTCTCACAGCTTATCATAAACTTTGTGTGTGTGTTTGTGTGACTGTGACTGAGTGGCCAAGTGTACATCGTCTGTGTGTGTGTATTTGGTGGTGTGGTTCCCGGTCTTTCCTGTGGAAAAAGTTTTTTTAATAATTTGAGTTGCAAAAGGCAGACAAGACACAAGACAACAGACTGTACATGTAACACATGGTCATATTTATCTTTGTTTACTATTTGACAATGCTATAAACATTATTGTACACATCAAGTCGCGTCCAACATCCACAGTTCTATCATTTTTCCTTCCACACTTCTCTATACTCTGTACTATACGTATTTATATATTTGTGTGTGAATTTTGAACCTTAACTTCCGCTGTTCATCTAAACGAGAAGGAAAAGAGTATTAAAAAAATTTACATCTGATACTCGTCTTACCTTCTTTTCATCATAAGCACAAAAACCAAAGTTTATGTGTGTGTGTGTCTCTCTCTTCCAAATCCTTTACAAAGTGAGTGTATATTACAAACACACACATGGACAGACTGTGGATTTATTTATCTACCTCCATGTAGCCTGATAAACTTTAATTGACTTTGAACCTCCTTCAACCACATAAATATTCTCTCTTCTCTTCTCCTCCTGTGTCTCTCTCCACACAATGTTTACACTCTCCCATGTAAACCTTTAACATTCAACAAGATTTGGCTTTAATTGAAGTGTGTGAAAGAGCTCACAAAAAAATTTCAGGTGTGTATTTTTTCTGAGAAAATAGTGAAACAGAAAGAGAGAGAAAGACATCTTGGAATTGCAAAAAGAAAATTAACTGTGGAGTGTGGTCTATTTTTTTGCACCGTTATTTCATCTACTAATTGTGACTTCATTTTTTCCCTCCACGTTTTTGAAAAGACTTTTATGTGCTGTTGTTATTTGCTACTGCACATTTTAACTCTCCTCACGTTGTACACCAAGTACACCAGTTGCCTCCAACAGTTTAAATAGTTAATTTCCAGTTGTTTTCTGTTGCTACTTCTCCTCCTTCTGCTACTGTGTTATTCACTGTTACGACTCCCTTTTGTTCTACAGTTCATGTGGAATTGGAATTGAAATTGAAAGTTGACCTAGATTGATTGCCACAGGACACTCTCCACACACTCACTCTATTGTGTGTCTGCCTGTGTATCTGTGTGTGTGTTTTTCAAAACGTCCAATAATCCCTTCACGTCATGAGGATCAGACACAAGAGTTGTGAATTGTGACACATGTCCACGAACCTTCATTCACACTGACGAGAGTGAGAGAGTAGTTTTTTTGGACCTCCACGTACACTCAAAGAAGAGTAGAGTAGAAGTGAGAGAGTGTTGTGTCAATGGTGCTGGATGTATTGGTTGCATTCGTAAATGCGTCGTGATTAGTTAAATTGAACTGAATTGAATAGAGAGAGAGAGAAGGGAAGAAAAAAAGCGGCAAACTGTGTGTATGTGTGGACAGTGTAGGGTGTAACATTGGAATTAAGACCATTGTCCATTCTGGTTGACATGTCAAAGTCAATGTGAGAAAATAGCCACATTCACCATTCACCTTATACATATCATTGCACATGGAGATCTGTTGATTTTTTAAAAATCTAATTCATTCCTCTGACTGCATTCATATTACACGAGAGCCACCACAGTGAAAAGAGTGGAGAGAGGTGATTGCTGATACACTATTGTATTGTGATTCGTCCAGGAAAGTTAATACACACGCAGTAAGAAGAATTACGCAGTGATCTGTGAATGTGATTTAGTGTAAAAGTGATTGATATGGGATGGAGTTAATATTTTCTAATAATTGTTCTCCCTTCCGATTAAAAATAAATGAGGAAATTTTGTGTCAACCATAATAAGTGAAATTGGAGGCTCCTCAAATACATTAATATTCAAGTGGAATAATTTCGTTGAAGACGGAAAGAAGAAGGGGAAAGTCTGTGGATCTAAAAAGTTGACGTTTTTAGATCCCCGATTTTTGAATCTATAGTGACACCAGGATATTTGGGAATTAGTGGAAAGTTTAATGGAAATTAGTAGTGAAAATTTTTATCCCAGCCCGACGATTGTAGTGGAAAGGTAATGACGCTAAGAACATCAAAAAGGCATGTGTGTACTACGGCTAATGCACAGGGGAAAAGGGAAAGAGCAAAACCCAGAGAGGGACTTTTCCCGAGTCAGAACGCCAATTCATAAGAGTCATTGTTAGTCTCCATTTGAAATAGATCTCTGTTATTCTGTGAAATCTCCCAATCTCCCTTCGCTGTGTCTCGGAGGACAATGAACACATTTCCGAGTCGGTCTTGCATAGAGTTGTAGATGGATACAATAAAAAATAATAATATAAATGGGGTGTTTATTTTACATTGTCCTTCCATCAATGGACAAGAAGGCAATGGAAGTTTTTTCTCTTCTCTCTTCAGTCAGTCTCTGAACTACTACTACTCTGTCGGTATATCTGAACACACACACACGTACACACACAGAGTGCACAGTTTAATTTTTGATTTATGGGTGGTAGGAAGGGAGTAGGGACGGAGAGAAGGAGAGCTGAATGACCGTGCATGTTCTCTTGTTATTTACTGTGTGGAGTTTTCATTTTATGAATGAAAGACTGAGAATTCAATGTTGTATTTCTCATATTCTATTATTCAGAATATTCTCCAAGGTGTGTTTTTACATGTACAAAATTTAGCCATTTGTCATCGTGTCCCTCCTCTCCCATTTGGAAGTCTTTTTTCTGGGGGGAAAGATGACATACAAATCACTGGGCATTTTCATACGTCGAGATAAAATCAGGGTTTAGCGTTTTACGTTTTCAACTTTTGTAATTTTTCTCCAGAAATGAATTCTTTGAAGAAAAATTCTCTTTCAGGATGTTTAAATTGTATTATGCATTTTAGTGGAATTTAGCATACTTTGTTACGCATTTGTGTGTGTACACACACACACACTCACACAAGAATTGACTGGAGTCTCTCTCCGACATGTAAATGAGTCCAGATTGTAATTAAGAGGCGAGTTGGTTCACATCTTTAAAAATTATTATAATATTTAATGTATGCACAACTTTTCTCTCTCTCTCAACTTAGGGAATTTGGTCGGAACTTTCGTGTTTGTAAAGTCATGTGCTGACTTGACTTTTTCTTTTTTGTGTGTTGCCAGGTGAACTGCACACAGTCTGTTAATTGCCCACACACCTTGCAAGTCTCAGACAAACATACACAGACAGAGCAGGATCGCATTGTTTGTTCAAACTAAAGTGACTGTGTACACACACATCACAATACACACACAATACAGAACTCAAGAAGAGAGTGAAGAAAAATTATTATAATATTATTCGACTAATGTTGAAATCCCCTCTTCTCCTTCCCTCTCTCTGGTTATGTATGAGTCATGAGTAAATCTCTACAAATTGCATATCATGTAAGTCACACACACACACACAAGTAACAGAGACACACAAGAAAAGTTGTACAGGGAAGAAATGGTAATGAGAAACTCTTGAAAAGTCCTTCATCAAGTTCATCCTCTTCTGCTCCTTACTTGTCTCCAGTTCAACTCAACCTCTGGACTCACAGTCTAATTGTTTCAATGTTTAATTCTCGTTTAGTCAAGGCCTGAGCTCTCTGTTCTCCTTGTATGCATCCACACATGCACAGACACATTTCCTCTCCAGCAAGGTACTCTCAAAGAGTACAGAGCTTACACGATCACTAGATCCACAATACTAACACCACGAGTATTCACAAAAACAAACGGCCATTGCTGACTAGTGTGTGTTGTGTGATCATGATCATGATGGTGAACTGAAGGTCAGTCTGTCGTGCTAATGTGTTATTGAATCTCCCTTGTCCTCCTCTCTCTGTCTTTCAATTGTTTTCTAGCTCCTGGTCTTTCCTCCCGAGTAAAAGCAAAGAGCAAACTCGAAAAAAGAGAGAGGCCGGGGGTATCTTCGACTTTATTTACAAAATTCAGTTCTGTTTTTATTGCCATTGGGCAGGCGAGAAAAGTAGTCAAACAATCAACAGTGAAATTCTCTCTCCTTCTCTATTTTTGCAAAAACGGATAACTTTACTTTCAACCACCTCCTCTAGTTCTCTGGAAGTTTGTTGTGAATTCACGGTACCAATGTCCACACACACACATAAATGTGACTCTGGTTTCACCCGAGTTTTTCGAAGTGAGACCCAATGTACCACTTTACAATATACAGTATAAAGACCCTGGATAGTGATTTCACACAGTGCGATACTGTTGCTCCTTTTTTGTGCACAGACCCGAGTCACCCAACGAAGAACATTAAACGTCCACAATTTCCTTTATAATTACCAAGCCTATATCGATTGGCCCAGTTTCATTGTATGTGTGTTTGTGTGTGACCATTGGCTTACGTTATATTGTATATACACACAGAAGAGGGATTCGTCTTGTGGTCGTTGGAGTTTATGATGGTAGCAGCGGTGGTGCAATTTTCTTAACATATTTTTCATAGGAAAATACACTCGAGTATCTCCAACGTCTCTCTCTACAATGTCTTTCAAGTTGAACAACAACAAAAACACTAGGACGACTACTACTACTAATTTTGAGTCAAAATTATAATTGTAAATGTGTGAAATGTCGCCGCCAGCCGTCATTCCCCAGTCCAAGGAGGAGAAGTAAATGAATAACTAATAATAAACTATTGTTGTGTAGAATTTGTCCACTCTTTCTTCTAATTAGTTATGCAAGGAGAGTGAGAGGAGAGAAAAAATTAATAACATTATTAGTGCACGAGAGAGAGAAACGAGTATTCTGCTCATCGACATTATTTTGCGTAGACTAGAGTTTCCAATCCATAATACAAAGCATGCAGTCAAACATTATTGTCTAGTGTTGCAAAAATTTGACTACTAATTACAAACTTCTGGTAATATCCTTCATAATTAAATTTGTCTGACTATAATGTAGGAGGCGGTGGTGGAGGAATCCTATTTCATGAAATGTATTATATGGAATGTACATTGAGGAGAGAAATAGAAATAGAGTAAAAATCTGTAATTATTTGTTGGCCTCTTCATGGTTTAATTGTCTATCTAAGCAAAATTGTGTGTCAATAGTTCCTTATATTTAGTAGAAGAGAGACAGACAGAGAGTGGGAGGAGGAGAGTTCGGAGTGTACAATAATTAAAACATGATTTGTTGGACATAATTAAATCTCACAATTTATAAAACTCTCCGATACATACTCTACATGTAATTCATGTTTTTGTAGACAAGTTACACGTGTATGTGTGTGTTATATTCGTTCTGCTAATGTGTGTGAGTACAGGTACACACACACGATATGTTATTTTTGATTACACCTGACAAGTGCATTAGACTGATCAGAAGTGTGCACCTATCTGTGTATTCGAAAGGGCAGTTCAAATAGGGAAAATATAAATTTACGGCCTCGCCCTTATGACTCTACAAACTTTATTCTAATTCCTCCGTACAATTAATCTACATCCCAATGAATGTATCGCCTCCTGGCACTTTGTGTATGTGTGTGAACAGTTAAAAATGAACATGTGAACTATTCGTGTGTGTACGCTTGTATATCTCAATATAAATTGGTTATGATGATTAATTGACGAGACTCCATACAAAGCCTTAATATAATATTCTCACGTATTTAGAAGAGAGAGAGAAGTGAGTAGATTGATTTGCTTTTTTTCTCTCCTCTCAAAGACATTTTTAATTGGAGTCGACAGGTCCACTCAGAAGTGTACTTGCACACTACACACTGTGTGTATGTGACACTGTAACAAAACCGCCATTTGTTTTCAACTTACATTTACATGGAGGATCCACACTACACACACTTAGGACGCACTTGTCATTTACGAAATGTGTTCTCTGTTGTGTCGTGTGTGTGTGTTTTGAGGAGATGGAGGGAGCTATGCACGACTTGTTTACAGACCCAGAAAGACACGTTGATAACTTTCTGAATAGTTCGTTTCGTTTCTACAGACTCCGAGAATATTGTGTCGTACACAAGTTAACTGCGCTCAAAATTGTCCGCTTACATACTAATCACGTCTTTAACCCAGACCCGTGACACTTTTTCGAAGTGAAAATTTTGAGCTCCCACACTCTCTGCCACTAACTATAGGATGATGAGGAGGAGGGTGTGTATGTAGATAATAGGGACAAAGTATGTACCAGTGCGGATAAATAAACATCTCAGGAATCAAGAAGAGAAGGAGGGGAAGGTAAATGGATATTTTGAGCACACACACGTGCAATCTTACGAATTGCTCTCTACTGTATTCCCACACACGCTGGGTACAAGTATGTACATCTGCATGACATCCACATCGTCATCGAATGACGATGAGGATGTGGAGAAACTCGAATTTTATCGTTTATTAAGAGCCAACAAAATTCAATTGAATTACATATTTACATTACCACACTATTATTGTTGGAAGAGAAAGAGAGGGAAATCCGTGATGGAGATAGTCACATTTTTTGAGATTTTCATCTCACAAAGTGTGGATTATACACACTTTACATATTTTACACCGTATGTCTAGAAAACAAGAACCGCCTTCATTGTGTGGGACAACTGGACTTGCAATTCTTTTCAATGTTTAACTGTAAAAGTGGTTTGAAAATAGTAATTCAAATGTTCAAAACTTGTGTTTGCATTTTTAAAAGGAATGCCCACTTGGTGATCACATCATCTTGAAAAATTATGTGCAAAATTGTAAAGGCTTCTAATAGAGATTCTACAGTGTTCACGAATGTACCAAAAACGCACACATTCGACCTATTAGTGTGACATTCTATTAACATAAAAAATGGTCGTGGAGAGAAAAAGATGGTTGGCAGCTACAAATTTCGGGGAAAAAATAAGAAAGAGAGACAGAAACCCAACGACCTAGTAACATTTTCAGTTGAAACCGGTGTGTGTTCAACTGAACTTTTCATCACTGTCGTTATTACACACACACACTCCTCTCTCACTACTCCGCTGACATTAAAAGGCACCGAAGTAGGTCACGGTTTGTAGGACATTTTCCTTGAGAACATTGAGCAGTGCACAACAGTGCATATCATCCGCCGTATGTACTTGTGTGTGTGTAATACACATTTTGGTATTTTTAACTGTATTAACATGCACAAAACACATTTTAACATACTGGCCTTTTCCCTTACAAAAGAGAGAGAGAGAGAGTAGCATATGTGAGGAGCTGATATTCATCCTAATCTTACGATGCAATCTCTGGCATTTATTTATGTCTAAAAACCTCCCAGAGAAAAGAGGGAGAAACTTGGCCAATTTCTGACAGACATTTTTATGAAGAAAATATCATCTTTTCTGACTTGGCCTTCCAACCGCTACAGCCCGTAGCTCGTGTATTTATTACGGCTCACAAAACATTATTAATATCATGTAGCCCATCCAACACGCATGCAGACACGTGGTTCCCCAATTTTCATCAAGATTTTCATCAGCTCCTGCACCGTGCACTATTCTTCCCCGCTATTACTTTTTATATGCAGACCTATAATTTACGAGAGTAGGAAATCATGAGGAGATGACAGACTCGAGATGACAGACAAGCTCAGTCAACTCCCCTCATTGTCCACACACACACTGTCATGTTAAATAAATATTCTCAACTAATTTTTTCTCTCCCTCAGATGCATCCTGCATCAGTCACTGTCACTCATATTGATCCACCCATGTTTGTTTTTAAAACCGAAGGAGGAGGACGAGAAGGGAGAATTTTTTTGAAAAAAAATACTAGCCGTATATGTAGAGTCCATGATCTAGCTCTACTTCCTCCAGATCACGACAACCTGCCAGGAAAGGTGGAGTTTCTACCCCACTCCAAACACAAACACAAAAAAGGGAAAGAGGTGTGCGGGTTAAACCCGAGAAAAATGAAGGTTTTATGATTAGATTGCATGTCTGTCCGGCGTGTGTGTATGCATGTGTATTTGTGTCCCTTCTGGGTTGCCCCTAAAAATCCTTTTGGGAATGAGAATGACGGAGCCAAAACACGGCTAAGGACAAAACTCAACTCAAAAGGGTGTAGAGTTTAACTATCGTTAAAACTGGAAAAATAAAAGACTTGGGGGAAAATCCGAGTCGATAAGAGCGCAATGCGTGTGTGTACATATTTTCACATGTTTCGTGAACCACCTCCACCTCCCTAACTCCGGTGTACAGTCAATTAAATTATTTTCATGACTGTGGCTAATCAGGGGGGCAACAACTGTTGTTTTGTGTTTGCATTTTCAAATGTCCCAACCCGACTCATCTTGACTAGTTTTTTACGACACTCCATAAAGTCTTCCTTCCGCAATAGAAATGGAATTAAGGTCTGTACACGGCCGTCTTCCTCACCTCTTCTCTTGATCAGTCTATGTGCTGTCGACTTCTAGTTTGCGTGGGTGTGAGTACGTGTGTTTGGGAGAGATTCGTGGGGTTAGACACTATAGTTTGTATTGCTTTGTCGTGTTCACCGGACATGAATTAGGGATGGAAGTGCGTTGTGCGTAGTACATTTTTTGTGTCTTTGCGTGGCAAAATTCGGGACGTCGCAACCGCCCCTCTCCACACACACGCACTAACACACATGGATAAGCACAAGTACAATACACAAACCCTCTAATCTGTAGAGAGAGTATGAGTAAAAATGTGAGTGTATCTCGTCCAAATGTATGTGTGTAACGTAACGTGGAGAGAGCAGACTCTTACATATGTACAATTTACCTGGGGAGCTGAAAGCGCAGTTTGTGCCTCGCTCCCGAATGAAATTATTCATTTTTTTGAGCTTAAACTTTTCCAGTTCCTCATTCGATGAGCAACTGTGGAATTTTCCATGAGACCTTTGTTTGTGATTGTTGTTGCAAGGTGTGTGTGATGTGTGTGTGTTTCGTGTGTAGGAAGTGACATGTTACACTAAAATTGGGGATGGCCTAACAAGGCTTTGAGATAAATTGAAAAAATTAAAAAAAATTTCAAGATGGGACATTGGGCGAGTAAACCGATCAAGAACAATAAGTTCATTTGTAGACCCATTCATGACAAACGGAGGGGGATTTTATGGTAGGAGGAAAATTCAATTGATTTCATAATCAAAATATTTTCTTAGGCGGTCTTCATGTCATAGTCAATATAAATAAAGTGGACAATTTTTGTGGAGTATGAGAAAAATTTTATTAATAATTTGTTTCTTGTCTGGATTTTTATAGGGGCTCAACTGGAGGGTCTAGACCACCGTCCAGAGTCCGAGTGACCTTTTTTGAGTCGGAAAAACCGTTAGCCGTCAGCTCACCCGAGTCGGATATCCTTGACTTTGATTTGAGCAACATGACGACAATACCTGCAAGTCCAAATGCGGTTGACCGGACACCACCTGCCTACAACAGACAAATGAGGTGATTACCATTTCCCGTTTTTTATAATTAGGATAATTCAATGTAAAGGCTGAAAAGTACATCATGTTTTCAACTGCACTGCGGAATACTTGTAAGTCCTTCTGTTGTAAACGATGGATTATAATTTAGAGGATTTTTAATAATATGGGACAGTATGATTCGTTGAGAGGTGGCCTATAGATAAAACTCCGATTCGAAAAATGTCTACTGTCATCCCACCCAACCTTCTTCTCCTTAGGAGAGGTGGGTGCTCTCGACAGAATATTTATCGGTGTTCTAAATATTCTGACTGTGAACAATGATGACAGTACATTGCATTGTACGGATTTGTTTTTAAAAAATTACTATCCTCTCTTTCACTCTTAAAATATGTAGTTCAATGAATGCAATGGCTAATGATAAACTTGAGATAATTTAAGTAATGTATAAGACTGGCTCGTAAAACTCAACACGTGTCGAGGATGTAGAGACGAAATATTTATACTTTATTAATAGTTAAAATAGTAAAAATAAATAGTTAAAGTTATACCTTTTTTAATATAGTAATATTTTAAGTGAATCTTTTCCCATCAGTTTTCGTGTTTTCATATTGTTCTCTTTGCTGTGCAAGAAAAAGAGATTCCATGGAATTTAAATAAGAGCGAGAAATACATACCACACATTTTAGACTATAAACAATTTGTGTACCTTTTAGTAGTGGGTCTGGAGGATAGAGAATTGTGCCCGGTTTCCTCTCTCTATAATTTTGTTTTTTTATACATCACATCCACACACACAGGAAGGGGTTGGTGATTGATTGATCGGCAAGTGTTTTTACTGTTTAAGAGCCTCTTCCTTTTACACGCACACATACGTAAAATGCACTGGGCTCATTGATGTAATTGAGAGGGAATAAAAATGTTTCCCTTCACTTATTGAAGGATTCCTCCTCCTCTGCTTCCACTTTATACAGAACCGAAAGTATTGTGTATGTGCAACAAAAACTTGTGTACACAGCTCACATGTTGGTTTCACAATATGAACGTTATTTAGTGTATCAATTCATTTTATAGCCAAAAATACTTCCTACATACAATAATCCCGTTTTAAATTACCGTATAAAAAATTCTCCCCACTTGTACATAAATATGTTCCCCAGCTACACACATGCACACGTTTGTGAGGAGAGATAGATGGACTCATCCGATTTTGTTTGAATTGATATTATAATCGTAATCTCTTTTAAAATTTAGTGGCTCCACATAACTTGAGTTCTTCCGCAATGTTTCGAGAAGGATAAAATAATTAAAATAGGAAGTCAGCCAAAAAAATGAATTCAGTTATTATTTGACAATACATTTTAGTTTTACAAGAACAAAAGGCATTGCAACTTTCCTCATTGATAAATAAAAATGAAAATTTGGCACTGATTAAGACTTATGTTGAATATTTTAAAAGGTATAGATTTTGTGGAGAAAGTAGATACTTTTTTTAATCTTCCAAATTGGCTAGCTTGGAGTGCATTAGTAGAATGAAACTTTGGTGGTGAACTCTCTGTACACGACGGAGATTGTCATTTTTTGCAATTGCAAAAACTCAAATCAGGGACATTTGGACCACCGAGAAAGGTGGAGACAAGAAAAGAGGAGAGAAAATGAAAGGAAGGGGAATCATGGGGATTTCCATCCAGACGAAAGGATGAGTTATTTGTACAGAGATCGTTAGAAATTTTGGCCTCATTTCAAAAACCTAAACTTCAAGGAAGGGCAAACACACACACAAAGAAAGAGAAAGAGGGGCTGGAAGAGTACCAGCTTGTAATTACTCAAGGAGTGCTTATATTTTAGAAATTATACAGATTTTAGAACTAAAAACTAAACTCCAGAGCTAATACTGTGTGTTGACTGCAAAATCCTCCGTTCACACACACAAATTCTACACGTAGACAATTGTCTCAATGGAAAATCTGTCTTGACACAATCTGCCTGCATTACGTAAAGAGAAAACTCTGCTTGCAGAGTTCTACATGACACTCTACATAATATAATATATTTCTTTGTCGTCATCATCCAAGTTGAAAGAAATATTACGTACTCACCCAATTCAATGACATCCGGTCGTCTCTCCTCGTGTGCTCCTATTTCTTTCACTCTCTCCATGATCATATGTTTCATGTAAACATGTCGGGCCAACTTTTCTGTCCTTGAAATATAATTAGTCTAATTAAACTTTTCTTTCTCTCCCTCTCCCTCTTTCTCATACTCAATTATTACATCACTGACTGAATGTCAAAGAAAGTTTGAGGACACAGATGAAAAGATTCATTTTCTTCCCTGGCTACACACGCACACACCGTCCACGGTATAGCAGTGTGCTTTTAAATCGACTTCTCTTCTAGTCCCAATTAGCAACCATTTTTCAAAGTTACACTGAAAAGCAGGACATTATTTACACATTGACAAAGAAATGAAAAGAAATCTGACTATATTTCCTGATTGTAGCAATGTTTGTGTGTGGACCGTGATTTCGAGAAAATCGGAAACGAAATTTTGCTGTCATGGAAGAAAGGAGAATGGTTGACAAAATTCTGAAATTCCGTCGCTGTAATTGTGAAGGATTCATGTCATGGAGGAGTGGATTTGATGGACAAAGTTGATTAATGTGCATTTGCCGATTGTCCGTGATATGATGCAATGACAAGGAGGAGACATTTTGAGTGCATGCATTTTGGAGCGGAATGGTATGAGTCCATTAGGAAAGGAAGAGAGAGAAAGTCAGTAGGGCAAAATAATATAATATAATAAAAACGATTAAGGAAGAGCATCCAATAGCTCGGAATAGGAGAAAGGGAGTAAACTCGTGTGTAGATGTGTATGTGTGTCGTGGAATGGATCGTTTCGGGTGGGGCTTTTTTGTACAAAGTCTAAAAAACACGTGGAAACTCGGAAATATCATTGGACCTTCATTCCTTCCCTCCCTCATTGCCGTTATTACAAAGCTTGGGAAATGAGAGACCATGAAACAGAAATAGGGGTTAATTCCCTATTTTATGGAGGGCAATTGTCTTTTACACACAAAGATTTTTTAGAAATACGGAATGAGCATTAAATATTTTATTCAGCAATTTTATTGATTATTTCTTTACAGCGTACATTGAATTGTATAATGATCTAATTTTTTGAGAACAGAAGAAATGAAATAATGAAAATGAAAAGTTATGTAGTTTCCTCCTCAGAAGAAGAACCGAAACCAGATGATTTGACGTGGGTTTCTCCGAGGGAAATGCTTAATAATATTTAGAATGGAGATGAAAGAGAGAAGCAGGGGGGAGGATTGAGGCTAACACACATTACATCTTTCAAGAAAATCTGACTTCAGTTTCATTTAATGTGTCATGGAATTAGAGCAGTGTGTGTGTGTGTTGGGTGTAATAGAAAATGATGGGTCATTTGCATGATCCAGAACAGAATCCACATAAATATTCATGAAAAAAGTAAACAAGCAAGAATATTGGATATTTATGCGGAGAGGATCCATTTTGAAAATCTGTCTCTTTGAACTGGTCTCTCTTAACTCTTTCAACTTGTTCTCATTTTCTCCTAACCCACATACATTCTCATCCACATTTAATATGGATGTGTGTGTGAGAACTTGTCACGAGTTTCTAGAAATATATTATCATTATTGAAGACCCCTTAGTAAAACATACATACATGTATGATTAACTAATGGCATGTTGACTGTCAGTGAGGATGGATGAGACTAATGGATAACCACGAGATGTTATTGGACATGTGAGGAAAGAGGAGGAAGGAGGAAAGGAATGTTTGAGAGCCTTCAATGATCATTTTGCCTGTTAGCTCACCGTCAATAATACACAATTCATTTAGGATAATTTCTCTCTGTACGACGCTAAGAATTTTGTGAGGTTCAATCCTCCTCCCAATTCTGCCTTGCAATAGTGCGTATGTAATGGAAGTAACATAATATCAAGATATGATTTTAGGAAGAGTAGAAAAGGGTTTGACAGCTGTATATTTAAAAATTAATACTCTGCACAACTTTTAGCTAATGGAATAATAATAGCATATTTTTTTGACTCTACGTCCGCGCACAAGGTACATGGGCACATGAATGGGCACATAAAAGACTATTTGATGGGCAAACAGAAAATATTACGCCATTTACTTTTCTCTCTCTCGTGTTGGCTTAAGAGCATCTCTCTCTCTCTTTTTTACTCGCCCTTGTGAAACTTATAGCGGGAGGAGGATGGAACGGGCGGGTTTTTGAAGGTGGAAAATGTCAATGAATACGTTTACAGGGTGGGGCAATTTCTTTCTATCCGCTTACCTCATCTCCGTTGAAAACACACACACAGGTATATTTGAGTTTACAAATGCGCATCCTCATTTTTTTCATCCTAGGTGTGTGTCCTGTCCCTTTTTATTGTTGACAAAACTCACTCCTTGTACCTACACCGAGTATGAGTCAGTTGTCCGTGTAGACATTTTACTCTCTTTTTAATATTTCCTCAATAAATGAAATGAAAACACGCACGCACACAGAATTGTCAAAATTGTTTTCTTTCCAAAATTTTCATGACTACATTTTAAGGTTTCAACAACAGAATGTTGGACAAATGTGCTCCTTTTCAGATGTAAAGAATAACAAGAAGTCTATACCTGTAAAAGTCAAACTTTTCTGCACTCACACCATTCAATTTTCCTAGTGAAATGTTCTCCATTTCTTTTTCTGGAGAAAAAAATTTTCTGGTGGAATCTGAATGGAGAGATATTGATCCAAAAGATCGACATCCGATCCTCCTTTATTTGCCCTGTCACTTTATTTTTAAATCATCTTAGTCTCCTCCTCCTCTTTCACTCTAGGAAAAACGTTGCTCAATTTTCGAAAAAATATTTATGTTTTTTCCCAGTTCTTCCATACATACACGCACACACGTGCGAATACACTTCAGTTTATTCCTGACCATATTTTTGAAAAACAATTTTAATTTGCAATTTTATCTGAAATTCGAAAATATTTTCATACACATCTACATCTGCGGATGCATATTTCAAATTATTACTCAGATCTCAAAGAACACCGATCACGAGATGTTGGGAAACGGCTGGAGAATACTAATAATAATTTGGATGGGCGGGTGTAGTCAACATGGGAAGCGCCAGCATCAAACAGCAAACAAGGAGCAAACATAATAATAATACAGGATGATCCGAGAGTACACGAGATACTTGCACTTGAAAATGACTAATAGGCTACACATAAACATACATGTGGATGGATATAGAAATGAGGAAGTTTAGGAAGGTGCGGGAGAGGAGAATCTTAAGGTTTTCAACGATTATTCAGAGAATTTCAGGGCTAGGGCGAGTCATCCCGAACAGCCGTGCAAAAAGAAAGGCCAAACATGCGCCCTGACAAATACCCTCTAGTACACATGCCTCAACCGTTTCCGCCTCTCTCTCTCCGACTTTCTTTTGCACTCTTTCTCTCACTCTCTCCCACTCCTGTATATCTCTTATATGTATTCCCCTCTTATACTGATGTGTGTAGGACACACACACGACTACAGAAGAATGGCACACGGGACGAGAGTATCAGTAACCTCTTAATGCAGTTTACGTGCATAGTACATTTCTATCAATAGCAAAAATGGCTAGTGCCAGAGAAAGAGACATACACACACATGTGTAGGAGAGAGAGTGAGTTGCAGCAGCTGAATTTTGTTCCTATAACATTTTACTTACATATATTTTTTAGTATCATGGCAATGGCAAGACACGACACACACAGGCAGAGATAGAGAGAAGAGATGTATGCACGCAAATGTTCAATAGTACGAGAGAGTGAAAGAGAGAGCGGCAAAAGGAGAGGTAGTAACTTTACACACATACACACACAGGGAACAGGACAGGAGGGCAGAGTATGGCGATATCGTGGAATATTTAGACGCATTGCTACTTTACTTTAAGGTAACAGTCGACAAGAGTAGACGCATCCTTTACATTCTCCCAGCCAAAGTCGACTAGTTTATGAGAGTTTGTTTCTCTGCCTGTTTTTTTGTTTTATTTTCCATCTTCTTTCTTCGTGCCTGAGCCTCTCCTCTTGTCCTGTGTGTGAGGAGCGTGAGTGTGGCTGTCTTGTGAGGTGAAAGTGAAAGTGTTTTCCCTGCTCTGCTCTTTTCTTCCTTCCCTCTTCCCTTCAATCCTGTCGGTTTTTTCGGGGAGGGAAGACTGGGGAAAGATTCCAGGTTCAGAATTGGAGTGGGCAGGTAACTCTTCTTGTTCAATACGACTCTGTGGGCAAATCTGTCAGTTGTCTCTCCTTCTCTTATCTTCAAAACAAAAAAAGAAAGAGAGAAAGAAAGAAAAAAGGTATTGATATACGAGTGTCGCCTCGACGGACAACTTCATTCTTTTGTTTCCCCCTCCTCGTTTTTTTGAACGGAATTTGTCTTGTGACATTCCATCGTATCCTTTCACCTCCGCCTGGTGTGTGTGTGTGTCCTTATGCCTGTGTTTGTGTCTTCATGTGATGATGAACGCAAAGAGGAGATGAGAATTTTTGTCATCTGCCTAAATTGACTCTTCTATCAAAACGCAGAGTTTTCTTCTGCCTGTGTGTCGAGTAAAAGGCGGCAACAGTGAAAGTTGTGCGTCGATTTTCTCTTGCCGTGTTCTGTGAGGGAGAAAGTGTGTATGTGTCAATTTCCTCGTACGCACCATAACAATAAGAGATAACAGTTACGCCTCTCCCTGCATTTGTGTGTGTGTTTGTGAGAGAGGAATAGAGGAAGAAAGGCCATAATAACGTGATAAAGGAGATGAAAATTGAATGCGCACAAGGATATTATCATTATAATATATAAATATAAACGGGTGATTAAATTGACTACTCTCAACATGTGCGGTGACTGTTTGCCTGAAAAGACTGAGCCCCAAGACTGTCATGAAATTTGTAAGAAGAGATGGTAAAATTTAATTTAAGTACTATTTATGGTGAGGAGGAGAAAGTAGGGACCTTGTAAGAAGGGATTGGAGGGAGTCTGTGTACAGTCAAAGCAGTATTAACAAAGTTTGTGTTTGTGTGTGCTTGAATTATAATTGGGATAATCACCACAATTATAGCGGCAGAAAATAAATTTTCCTTTTGAAGGATTATGACAAAACTAAGCTTTCTCCTTTAAATCTCTCAAACTGTGAGTCTAGACCCAGACCGGTCCGATAGTGGAAAGAGTTTTCCGAATTTCAAAATAGATATTTCTTCCATCCATTTTCCCATAAAAATTCTCTCGCCCATGTTTTGAACGACATAACTTTAATTTTCTGTCCTCCTATTTTTCACACTTTGTCTCTTGGAATTGGCGAAAATTTTTGAGAAATTTTCTTCTCGTCTTTTTGCCTATTTTGACTTGGATGTTGAATGTTGTGAAAGCGGGCTTTTGGAAGTTTTTCCATATGGAAGATAGAGAAACATGGCATGCGTTGGATGTTGTTGATAAATCAACTTTGGTTTTGAGGTTTGAGCTAGATCCCGTGTTATTTTAGAATTTATGTTATTTTCCACTCACTTCCGTGGCGGAGAAAAATGGATTTCATGAATAATGGTCCACGAGAGAGCGGAAAGAGAGAGAGAGTGAAGGAGAGATATAAATGGAGGCTAAATTTAGCTTGAGGTGACATCAAGGAGTCGAAGATGATGAGTGAGAGTTGGTAGAGGTCATAAATTTGAGGACAAAAAATGTATTTAACTTTTCTCCTCGCTCTCTTTCTCTGTATTGCTAATAAATGTCTCGAGAAAGATTTTTGCGTGTAAACAGATGGGGAGTATTTAATGTGCATATATAGTGTTTTACGTCATTTCCTCTGCCGCCACACAGATTGAGAACGATAGTGAAGAATGTGTTTGTTTGTGTCTGTGTGGAGTGGGACTGGAATAAAATGACAGAGGGAACTCTCAAAGGAAAATTAATTATGGTGATGACAATGACTGCTTTCCCAGTCCCGTCATCATCTTTGTCAAACAAATATTATGTGATAATATTTTGTATCATGTATAAATTGTTTCGCTCTCATGATGATTGTCATTTCCCACGGAATTTCCTTGGGACTTCCACAGTTGAGAGAAAGGAATGTTTTATGCACGTGTGTTGGTGCGTGAGTGTTGGAGAGAAAGAGGAGAGAAAATTGGGATTTTATAGTTATTTTCGGAAATATTGATTTTTGACCCAACTTTCCCACACCCCACTGAAAAAGGAAAAACAATTCAATTCTACACACAACCATATATATAAGGAAACGAGACAGGATTTAGGACAAATGCGCAAGGCAGTCAAAAGTGACAGATAAAATAGAAAATAGGAGAATCGAGGAGAAAGTCTAGAATCCCAATTTTTGCAGTCACAATGCACAAAATCCTTGATTTTCCCCTTTTTTACATTTTCACAACCATTTCTAAAGCGGAGGAGAGGAGGAGGACCACAGACACTCGCTGAATTTGTGAGACTGATTAAAATTGTGACAGGGTGCTGAAATGTCACTTAGATATGGAGGAGAGAGCACTAAGAGCAGACCAACACATAGAATCTTTTTTTGGTCTATCCCACTTGATCCTTTCCACACAAACGACAGACAGGCACAGAGTCATCCCCTGCCAATGACATTGATAGTGAAGCTAGTTGTGCTCTGCCAAATAAATTGAAAATTTAATCATTTTTACTGGGTAAAACTTTCGTCTTTTGTTCTGTGAGAGTGAGTGTGTGTGTTTACTTTAATGTTATCTACATATTTATGGGAGACATTTATTCAGTCCGTCATTTCTAGAGCTATTTCCCTTAGAAATGTTCCAGGGGATGAGATACGAACACATTGCACACACCACCATCTCTTGACATGTTCAACTTGGGACTTTTATTGAAACAAGATTTCCCTTTTTCCCCCTCCCTCATCTTTGACGAAGAGACTAGAGTGGGTGGGGAGGAGGGTGGTAGTAAAAGTTAAGGACTGATTCTATTTTCACACAATCTCCATTTGGAGTTGTTAGGAAGTTGAAAGGAAGAGACATTTTGAATAACGGAACTAAGTTGTACATTCGACAAAAAGGAAGGATACGGCGATGAGAAAAGAAGATGGTTTCCCTCATTTGTCATTTGTGGACCATATCGTCATATAAGGATAATTATGTGTGGATGACGAAATGGAAGTCAAAAAGACATTGTCTTTGTGTGTGTGTGTGAGAGAGAAAGAGTGCAATTTGGACAAGGGCAAGTCTGCACTTAAAATTGTACATGTATTGTATCCATTGAACAGTGTGGAGTTCTTTGTATAATTTCTAAATAGGAATGATTAGCATAAGATGGTAAATGCCAGAGAGTCACTATTGTATGTAGATCATGATGGGAAGATGGGGGAAGTCTCGGGTTGCAGGTGCAATTAGGCTTGACTTGATTTGTCCATGACATTTTAAATTAATTATAATACTGAGAGAAGTGGTAGTAGAACTGATATTAGTGGAGAAACAGTACTATTCAGTGTTACATCAAGACACACAGCCCTTCTCCTTCGAACAATATCCTATTCTCCACACACTTTTCAGGTGGTATATGAAAATTTCCGTTGTGGTTTCTCGTCCAACACCGTGTTCTACACTGCTTGTGTATATACGTGTGTGTGGTAATAAAATTGTTCTTTGTACAATACTCCATATTCTAGTCCATATTCTAGGATGAGCATGAGAAGGAGCGTCTTCGCCTAGTATTAACTTCGACACAATGCAATGTACTTTTGTCTATATCTATCTGTATTCATGGCTCATACTAAAATAGAGGCCTTTTTGGGCTGGAAGGAAAAACGGAGCGAACGGTGAACGGCTCCTGGTGAAAGGTAGATTGAAAATAATAATAATCATCTGGGCAACAGTAATAATAATCTGACATTAGGAGCATGTACCGTATAAAGTATACACACATTCTCTACCGTGTGTTTAAGGGATGATATCCGCATTAGATTTATGCTCACATCAAGTCTATACATCTTCTTCACACACACGCATCACATATTAGAGAGAGAGAGGAGTATGGGGAATGGCTGAGGTGCTTTTTGATTAGAATTTGAGGGAGGATATTGAGGAGCTCAGAGAGAGAGAGAGAGAAAAAGAGAAAAGATTCAAAATATTCAAGGATCTTTTCACTTTATATTCCATATTAAGCAGAGGTGTGTATGATGAATGTGTGTAGATGAATATTGCAATGGCATTATCATAACTGCTTTGACTCTACTCGACCCCAACTTACCTAATACAAGGTTTGTATACTCTTACTTTGTGTGTGTGATGAAGTACACACTCCTCTCTTCCCCAAGAAAATGTGTACATCTATGATGTCATTGTCATAATTTTTGCAGTGCGGAGTAAACTAGAGCTACAGTGCGCCACACGAATTCTTGCATACCTGTTTTTCTGTGTTTACTGCTAGAGGAGGTGGAAGGGGACAGGGACACTTGTACCCACGAGTGACACCGGCCCTGATACGGCTTTCAGTGACCCATATGGGGTCACTCTCACAA